>VIBL01000452.1:0-95000 GCA_008271625.1 Lutraria rhynchaena
TTACTTATTTCGACATCATGAAATCAAGAAATTCCACAATATTAGTTCAAGCATGACAGCTTAATCACGATTCGCGGTTAAATTTAGCAAAATATAATACATTCGGCGCTTCCTGGACAAGAGTGTAATGTCAGACGACGCGAAAAGCAAACATCTATGCGCCCACCACAAATCGGGGGAGGTATATTTAATACAATGGGTGTACATATTTAGCATCATAACATATCCCTGTAGACAAATTCCTTGGTTTTTCCGCGCTAAATAAAATTATCATCGTAGGCGTACTTTTCAAGAGATTTACGAACTTTGGATCACAAAGTCTGGCGTGGTTTTTTATGTTTATTTACAACAATTTTCTCAACAGTCTCACGTAGACACCCTATTGTCATAAAATCGTTCTTAAAGCCGCTACAAACAGCGTACCGACTGTAGTATAGTATTTGTTCCAAGAATTCCATTTCCTCCAATCACTCCACTAATCAGAAACTTATAATGCTGAAATCAGCTAAATCAGGATAAATGTGACAATCCCGAGTGATTCAACATCTTCTGTAATCACGAATATAGACAAAAGAAAAAGCTTGCTAGAAACAAAACATTTAAAAATCCCGATTTCCCAAAAATACTACATTCCCCCAAATCAACTATCCATAAAAAACATCCGACACATAAGACTATACAAAAATTGAGGAAAAATACAGTCTCCGGGAGGGTACCACATGGGAACCGTCTGTAGCAAAGCTACAGGGGAGGGATAAACCAGTTTTGAAGACAGAACCTCACATTTATCCCCAGGGAAACAAAACATAAATCTTAGTATTAAATAAATGATACATAGATTCAAAAAGGACGTTTCTTTCAACAACAAACATGCATCAAGTCATGACGTCATATTAGAAAATTAATAATATTAATTTTGAGGGCGTATACAAAAATTACTGAGCCGGACCAAAAGAGAGAACCAGAACACTCATGGCTACAGACCAAACAATCCCACAATCCCACGTGCCCAGCCCCATAAGGGGTTCATGCAGAAATGACCATAAAGCCTTAACTGGCTTTGACCGCCGTGCGCTAATAAAAGCTTGTAAAAATGATTAACCAAATCTAGATTAAATACCAGACAAGTAGTACGTCGTAAAATCTTCCTCCTAAACCATCTAGAGATTAAATCATCTGCGATATGTTTGGCGACATTTATATTAATATTATTATTAGATTTACGTTTACGTAGTTAGTAAACAATATGTCCATAAAAATCTGTTTTGGAAACTCCTTGATTTAAAAACTTTAGAAGGCATTTAACGTCAATACAGTCAAACCTATATTTGCAGCCACACCCGATTAAAGACCACCATATGAATAAAGACCATTCTTTGAAAAACCGTCACTGAAAAGTAAACTGACCTCCAAATAAAGGTCATCTGCCAATAAAGGTCACATTTTGTCGTTCCCAAAGGTGGCCTTTGTTCACATGTTTGGTTGTGTGTCATACTAACTATTATCCTGTCGTTGTAGTTCCCTGTTATTTGTAACTTTGAATTGTACTTGAACCCTGGTATGTCATTATATACATAAAATGGGTGAAATAAATAAAATGAATTATAAAAAATGTATACTGTGTCTAAAAATGAATCATTCCTAATCCACATGTCATCTAATTCATAATCCCCCGGTCTAAGTAGATTTCTGATTGCGTAGTCGACATTATAAAAGTTCACATCATAACGTAGAAACCATTTACTCGCTGGAATTCGTTTTACTTAACGTCACAATATTAGGAACATGGTCAACAATTGAAGTGGTGAAGGGGAAAATGGCCCTGTACCAATTTTGACAAAGAAGGAGATAGTCCCTTCTTGCAGTTACCCCATCCCTTTTGCTGATCTATGAATGGTTACACCAGGTCTCGTAATAAAAAGACCGGTTTCAGCATTTACTGAGTGCCTTAAAGAAACTAGGGAACCACATATATATTTATAGATAGATATGTGTATGTACTGTAACTTGTAATTTTAAATTGAGACCATATTTGACTGCCACATATCGTTTGTAACATGATAGAAAATTAACTATTATCCGTTAGAAATTAGAAAATCAATAAAGGGTGAAACAGGTGTTTGTTTTAACATTTTAGAAGCGCCTGAACAATCTCAGATTTCTACAATTTTCTTCTTTCATCACCAAGCGTAAATATATGCTGCCACATGCGGAACTCATATGGTTTCGCTTGCAATAGCTCCGGAATTAAATTCCTTTTTTATTGCTCATGAATTAGAATTGTCTTCAAAGATGTGAACAAATTAGGCATATTCTTAATTCCATAGGACTTTGATTTCATAAAAGTGCATGTTCAGTACATTGTTAGGCTAATGAACAGCTGTGAAATTTTGAGTCATGTTCACTTAAAATGAATTCGCGGAATTTAAAGAGAATGATTTTGTCTCTCTAGAGGTCAGATGATATGACTAGGGAAAAATTGGATTTTTTTTCTTTGAAATAAAAAATAAAAGGAACGTAATTAGTCGTTTAGGTTAAGATCCTTATACAACCGTAGTACTAAATATCAAACCATTTTAATGATGATTTGTTACAACCTGACGCTATTTGCTTTTGATGTTACAGTTCATCACGTTTGTTTAACGAAGATTGGTTTATTATGTTATCTTTTTTCCAGCATGTTACTATTCTTGAAATGCCAACGATATATCAGTGATAGTTCTTCGTTTTTAACACGTGCTTTTAACAGTAGTTCCGTTCAGTAGAACTGTACGTACCGGCGAGCAGTTAACCTAACCAGTGTTGCTAGATTCTGTACAGCAGTACTTGCCTTGTTCCCGCATGTAACTCCCGAATTTTCCGAATTAATCACTCGATTCACCAGTAGGGGACGGATGGCTTTAGACACTATGTATTCGTCCACAGAACATGCCGCGCTCAGGATTTGAACTCACGAACCCAAGGTTCATAGTTTTATCGCTTACTCTGTTGAGCTATTCAACAGGTCTCACACAAGACAATAAATGACAAAGTATGAGGTAAACGCGAACTGATTCAATTAGTTCATCGATTTTTTAGAGATCTGCCGGCGCCAAAAAGAATTCAGCTATGTATGTATGTATGTATGTATGTATGTATGTATGTATGTATGTATGCATGTATGTGTGTGTGTATGTATGTATGTATGTATGTATGTATGTATGTATGTATGTAAGTATATATGTATGTATGTATGTATGTATGTATGTATGTATGTATGTATGTATGTATGTATGTATGTATGTATGTATGTATGTATGTATGTATGTATGTATGTATGTATGTATGTATGTATGTATGTATGTATGTATGTATGTATGTATGTATGTATGTGTATGTATGTATGTATGTATGTATGTATGTATGTATGTATGTATGTATGTATGTATGTATGTATGTATGTATGTATGTATGTATGTATGTATGTATGTATGTATGTGTGTATGTATGTATGTATGTATGTATGTATGTATGTATGTATGTATGTATGTATGTATGTATGTATGTATGTATGTATGTATGTATGTATTTGGTCTCGGTAGAATGAATATCATGCACCAGTTATTCTTTTATAGTGATCATCTTCATGGAGGAAATGTTAGTTTAGTTTCGTCTATCATTGCTGTAATTTTCCTAGCTTAGAAAAAACTCCTATTGGGGTGAAAATAAAGCCCGGATGTGCATAGTTACGTCCTGATTGTGCATTGTTAGACCCTTATTCATTAATTCCCAAACGCATTAAGGTGTTCATTAGTGATGTATTCTTCTCTACCGGGTCATGCACTTTATTTGATGTCCTGGCTTGGGTTAATTACGCAATCAAATTTGTATTGTAAGAGAGCGTCACTTAGTGTAAAAAGTGTAATGTGAAGACAAAAAGTCAATTGGTTTCCCTTGTGTATTTTTGTCATCACTTTTATGGCAGTATAATTCCATTCCGTTATCCACTTACAGGCAATTATGTTCATGTAAAACGTTAAGTATCTTAAGTTTAATGTAACGTGTGATCGATCGCCTTCGAACGCTTCGTGAAGAATTAGAGGTGATTCTCTCGCTGCTAGCCAAACATTTTTCCTCGTAGCAGTATTGGAAATATGTTGCGCGGCTGTCTCTGCGTGGCTGTTCTGTTGCTGAGAAAAAGCAATAATGCCAAAAGCATCAGCTATCCTTACGAAGGCAATCTTTTCTGGCATAAAAGGAGAGACATTTCTATCGGAAAACCATTAGAATCAGTAAACGTCAGCGTTACAGGAATACAGATAGATCATTTTTCTTGTGTGCTAGATAGTCAATATATACTGTAGATGAAGAGAGAATTTCATTAGAGCACAAATATTGCTTTAGGAGTGTTAAACATTTTAGAAAGGAATTTTGTGCTTTATCTTTACATGAGAATCAAATGGATTCAAGTGAACGTAATCTATGATACTTCATATATAAAGTTCTTGCCACCTAAAACAGGACTTGACAGGTGATAGGATTAATTGTACGATTATGGTTCACATTTGGAAATACAATGGATAATCAAAGCTGCCATACGCTTTCCCAGCAGGGTATTTTTACGGAGGCGGGTTTTTGGACATTATGGCTGAGTGCTATCCCGCTTGTTGTCATTTTTGTTATGACATTAACTGCAAATGGTGCTGTGATTATAATGCTGGCAGTCAAAGTGAAACTACGACGATGCCGGAATACTTACATCATGAGCTTGGCTGTGGCGAATTTCCTGATTGGCCTTACCCTTCCAGTGTCCGTCATCGAAACTGTCGGAGAGGAGTGGATCTTTTCTGATGAAGCCTGTACATACTTCCTGACAATAAGATTCTCTTTGTACTATGTGACTGTTCTAAGTATCATCCTCATCACAGCTGATCGTTGGTGGTCGGTTAACTTCCCGTTCTCCTATAGAATACGACGAAGTAAAAAGATGGCACTTTCTCTGGTGGCCACAGTGTGGATTCTCAGCTTCGTGGTACACATACCATCAATAATCGGCTGGAATTTATTACACGTGACAACAGTCAAACCCCATAGATACTGTCGGGTTCCTTACGAATATCATGCCGAGTTCACGATGTCAGCATCTGTGATTGAATTCTTCATTCCATTGATCTTGTTGATATCTTTGAACATGGGAATATACATTAAGCTGGCGCGCCGAAGGAACAGCAAAAAGCTTCGAAGATCAATGAGTTCGTCGGAAAGTCGCGCTGTGTATGGACGCAAAACGTCTTCGGATTCGAGTAACAACAACGGGTCAGATGAAAAGTGTGATATAATTGCCTCCCTGCCGTTACGAGGCGACTGCCGAAGAAAAAACTTGACAATGTGCACTCTCCTGCGATTAAGCAAAGAGAGGCCAGACATGCCTTTGGCTACCTCCAGATTCTTGTCAGCTCACAACAGTTCTAATACTTCAATTCGCCGTTTGTCTTTCGAGTATGCAAATATGCTTGCGCCGTTTCAGCGAAGGCTTTCAGAAATGAGAGCCGCTTCCAGAGCCAGTATTTCGTCCCAGAAAAAGAAATTTCGCAAGAATGACGACATGGTGAGGGATTTCTTGCTGCGCCAGGACAATAAAGCATTACTCTCATTGGCTTTACTTGTTATTACATTCGTCGTGTGCTGGACACCTTCAATATTATGTGATATTTTATACTCATTCTGTCCAAGTGCTATTCCTCTTTGGCTGCTCCAAGTAGCTTACTGGATTTTAGCTTTAAGCTCTTCTCTGAACCCGTTTCTTTACGGAATCGGGAGCAACGACTTCAGACGCATGGCTAAGTCATGGCTTTGTGAGCGACCAAAGCAAACTCGTATTCTGGAAAGCATGTTGTACAATCACTTCGTTCCTCAGTGTGAGTTGATAAGTCTGAAAGACAGTGATTTGATGGAGCAGCGAAGACATAGCAGCGTAAATAACAATGCTAGTTACGTTTGAGCAAAGACAATGCCAGTTATGTTTAAGCAAAGTATTTTTACAAACTGCCTGCCCGAAGACTTTCATTTAACAATGTTTTAAACATATCGTCAGTGTAAAGCTCAGATAATTTGTATCTATAAGATAAGATTAATATTTTCAAAGTAGATTTTTATTACTTGAAGTTTGTTATACAGGTACTGTTTGTAATTGTTTCATTGTAATTGTATAAAATAAAGGGAATAATTTGACCATTTTAGTATTAGAAGATATTGTTTGAATGTGGTTTGTTTTAGTTTGAGGATTAATAGAGCTGTCAGTGTTCAAGATCTTTCACATGTTGCTTTGCCGAAGTTTAAAAAACAAAATGTGTCTTACAAATACATAATGTTTGCATTATAAATGAGATTATAGACAAATAAGTATTATCACTTGACAAATCGCTCGATAAAATGTATCGAATTTAAGTTTATTTCTAAAATAGATTTTTTATCTCGAAATGTGCTTTACTTATTTGTGTGTATGTCGACAGTTTCCCCGATTACAATAAAATATCAAATAAAATGTTTATAATGTTTTAGCTATGTAGCATTGCTTTAGAAGGTCAGTTCAGTGTATTACTTTATTATATAACTTGGCACTAAATATACAGTCAACCCTGTGGTTGCGGACATCTTCGAATAAAGACCACCCTATGAATTAAGACCATTCTTTTAAAAAACGTCACTGATTATTTAGGACAAACTGACCGCTGAATAAGGGTCTTCTGCCAATAAAGACCATAATTTGTTTTTCCTAAGGGTGGCCTTTGTTTACAGTTTTGACTGTGCATGTATATTATTGTTTGAAGAATGCTATAAAATGCCAGACAGGGTTCATTATGTTTTTGGTGCTATTGCATGTGATCCAAGATAATTAATGGTTATTCACATACGAGTATTATAAGCAAACATATTGACAATTCGGGTGATCCAGATATACTATACGTTTTAAAGTTACATTGTTTGAGCAAAATGTTTGATTATCTTGATTCATTTTAGTAAATTTAACTATATGCTAAAATACAAGTCACAAATATTGCTCTATCTTCATTGCTATTCTTCCTTTAGTTTACAGTCAAACCTGTGTTTGTGGCCATCTCCGAATAAAGACCACCCTATGAATTAAGACCATTCTTTGAAAAACCGTCTCTAGTTATTTAGAACAAACTGACCTCCGAGTAGGGGCCATCTATCAATAAAAGCCATACTTTGTCGTTCCCAGGGATAGCCTTTGTTCACAGGTTTGACTGTAATTTGTTTTGTTTGTTATGTTGTTTTTTATCCATGTATCCAGAACACAAATATTTTGGGTAGGATATTTGATATTATTATCATTATGATTATTGTTATATTACTGTATTGTTTGTTGATGAATATTGATTTCTAGTTAAGATTTCCTCGCGAATTATTCTCTCTTAACTACTAAACCTGGGGCCTTAGTGGTCGAGCGGTAATGGCCCCTCAACGCGTTGAGTTCGAATCCTACCCGCGACCAAATTTCACAAGTATGTGAAGCTGTCCGGTTACTTTATACGGAAGGTCGATAGTTCTACCCAGGTATAAGCCTGGGGTCTTCCTCTGCTGTTAAAGTTGGAAAGTCATCAAATGACCCTGGACGTTGGTGCAACGTTAAACTCCAGTGATATCGGACCTCTTTCTTTATAGATATATTCAAATACTTATTCAGCATAACAGACTGACAGCAAGAAAAAAACTTTATTTTGTCCGGTCAAAATTATTGTTTTGTATTCAGTCACGTGAGAGTTACGTATTGTTTGTTTATTCTTCAGTAATACGCAATGAAACCTCTATCACCCTTCTTATCCTTATCTGACGGGGGATGGGGCGCGGATGGTCCGAAAAGTATTTTTGGACGTACGATATTAAAAGTATTTTCTTCAAATGATGTTGAATAATAATTGAGAGCGAAAATTTGGTAAAGATCAAGAAATTTTCCGGATTTGAGGGATCCGAATCAGAGAGTTTCCAAATGTATTTATTAAGAATGAACTTTTGAATATGTTTGTTCGTTTGTATATGTATTCCTATCGTTGAAAAGTCACGTGGTTTAGTGCTAATGTTCTTTCATTCTGTTGTTTAAATTTTGTTATGAAATTTGTTAAACTTTGTTACTGCGCAATTTTGTTGTCAATGAGAATAAAATTCACAAAACGTGAAATAAAACATCAATAAACATTTCAAATGGTGTTATTATTATTGATTTAATACTCATGCGTTCGACGTTTGCTGTGATTGAACATACACGGGTATAACATTGGGTGAAGTAGTAATGAGCGATACGTCGATTGTCGATGATACAATTTCTTTATTCACTTGCATGGTGATACATCATGGTCCGAGGTTACAAAGTTTAAGATCGATCTCTCTGCTTGAGTCTGAATTTCTTTCTCAACTTATAGCGGATCAATAGACACATTGGCTATATGTGCAGGAGAATATTTTGATTATTTAGCTTGTACACGGAATACTACTCCTGCAGTATATAGTTGCATTATAATTGACTTGAGAATAATAAAAAAAACATGATATTGATATTTGAGCAGAAAGATTAAGCTCAATATCTATAATCAAAATCTAGTATATTATCCGAGTAGGGTTTTAATTTAGCATCAATATGGAGTCACAAATGGTCGGTGCGTGAGACTCTGTGGAACATGAAAATTGCGCTTAACATAAGACTACATGGCGAGTGTATTAAAAAAGGCGTTTTACTCGATCAATCAACATACAATCACACCATAAAACGACCGGAAAATTACGTAGGATGCAAAACCTTCAGTTTCATTTTAATCCAAAGAAATTATGAAAATATTTATAAATATTTTCCATAAACTATAATATAAAAGTATTTTAATCTGTAGTAAGTGGTCGCCTGATGGAGAAACCAAGAAAGTTGGTTTCTGAAAAGGACTGAATAGACTATCTATTATTCTACATTATATATGGAAATTATGTAATTGTATACAGTACAGTGCAACCTCTCCAGAGCAACCCTCCCTTCAAAAACAGTGTTTTTTTCTACTGTACAATTGAATTCTTTAGAGCAGCAACCTCTCAACAACAACATAATTTTGCTTCTCCCAAAGGGTGCTGCTTTGGAGAGGTTGCACTGTATATTTATATATTCAGATATATATGATGCACATCATGTGTACCAATATCAAATACCCAAATTTCAACTAAATAACATTTATACTCATGTTGCAAAATGACCGAACATAATACAAGATCATGTTTCAGAATAAAATAATGTTAAGAGTTGTTAAATAAAACAGCTCCTATGTGTATCATTTTATACTTATGCATTGTCTAATTAACTTTTTTTTATTGACAGGAACCTGAAATTTTCCCGGCTTAGGTGTTACCCGTGCTCTGTGTCCTGGTGATTTATCCGCCTTGTTGTTTTTTATACAGTGTAATAAAACAATTTTCACGCCTTGGCGTACTGTTTACTGATCATTTTCACCTTTACCCCGTTGTGTCAGTTTCCGGGCACTTGATCAGTACAATACCACCGCCTTAGCGAATGTCCTCTATCACGACAAAATTACGACATTGGTTGATTCCACTTACGTCTTCCACTTTATCTGCGTCCACAAACTAAACATTTTAAAATGATTTCTTCCACATCAGTTTCTTGATTTAGAAAAAAAAGACTTTTGGTTGATTTCAGTCGTGAAAAGTGCCCATGTTTGAAAATCTTGTTATGTTTGAACATTATAACTCCATCTATAGCATTCCGTAGTCATTTTGGTTCCTTCTTCTTATCGTTTGAAAAAAGGGAATATTTTATGGTGCAATCAAACAAATTTATGAAGTATGAAATAATTCTTCTAAGCTTTGTAACGATCCAGCCAATGTCGAAGTAATTTATATTAGTCGTTTAAAAACGTCTCCAAGGTCGTTCAGAATTCAGGGTGTTCCTAGTATACAAAACGCTGGATTAATTAACTCGCTTTATGATACGTATTGTTAACTTGACCCTACTGTAACGTTGTATTTTGATACATATAATGATATCAGCCATTTTTCAAAGGCCGAGAATAAAGACGAATTCGTCCGTTCTTTGTAAAAGTTCGGGCCGTGTGTCACATTGTCCTCTTGGGATTTAATTATTCTAGAAACTTCGCGAGCACAATTATGCCAACTAAAGTTAGGACAGACTGTGATTAATTATTGCTAACCATATACACCAATTATTATATCGGTAAAAAGGAGTTTACCGACTTGCTATTTTAAAAGCCACTAACCCAATTTTCTAACGACTGATCGATTCCTTTAGTGAGGCTACTGAATAGGGAGTAGCGTCTTCAGTTACTCCAGAAGAAAAGTATTAATACAGAGTTAAGTCAAAAAGTAGCACGTGTCTATACATATATAGATATAAGACTTTGTTTCCTATGTACATATTCTGACGTGCTGAATGAATTATAGTTTGTGATTACAAATGTATATTTATCTTCACATTCGGACTTCATAATAAAACTACTCTGGGTACGCATTGTTTACACACGTTTGACTACAAAATATGTGTACACAGCGATGTACGATTAGGCTTCGTACGTTCGTTCGTTCGTTCGTCCGTCCGTCCGTCCGTCCGTCCGTCCGTCCGTCCGTCCGTCCGTCCGTCCGTCCGTCCGTCCGTCCGTCCGTCCGTCCGTCCGTCCGTCCGTTCGTTCGTTCGTTCGTTCGTTCGTTCGTTCGTTCGTTCGTTCGTTCGTTCGTTCGTTCGTTCGTTCGTTCGTTCGTTCGTTCGTTCGTTGATGCAATGAATTTCTGGTGCCCCAAAACAATCAGTTGGTATTCATATTTCTCCTCACTCATTACGCAGAAATGTCAACGAGACGCGCTGCTCCACGAACTTCTAAACAAACTATCTAAACAAAGTGAATCATTACCATAATTGACTTGACACCTTGCAACACGTAATAAATCTCACCCGGTAACCCATTTTACGCTTCATGTCTTCTTGTGACAATCCAGAAGTTGATAATGAAATTTCGTCCGAAGAATCTGTCGTTTATGGAAAATTTGAAATGATAAGATGGAAAAGATAGAAGGAATATAGGACATTGTGTACACACACCAGTCATTGACAAGGTATTTTAGTTACACATCATTTCTATTTGGAGCAAGCGTTTAGAGATATGAATCTACTTCAAAAAATCATTGAAACTTGGGAGTATTTAGAAAAGAAGCAATTAGAGGTGCGAACAAACATAGTGAATGAAACGACTTTTGAAACGAATGAAATCCTGCGCACTTGACATATTTCTTAGCGTGTCTTGCTCTCTAATTATTCCGTATAGATGTTAAAGTTTCGTGTCTACTTGTATGATAAGCACTTTTTCAAGATGGGAAATATTAGACTTACCATGTCATATATCTTCTCATTAAGATGATTCGCCGCGGGAGCAATTAAACTAGAATCCGTATCCAATGCCACAAAACCTAATTACTGCTAAGGAATAAAGATCTTAGCTACCTTGAGCGGAATTTTTTGGAGATGTATATATTAACATGACTTGAAATGTCTCTACAACATTATTTTGAGCTAGATACTAAGCTGAAATTGGTCCGTTGGAAACTTGCCTAATCCGAACTTGCACGAGCAAATTCATTAAAGAAATGTTCCTGCATTATAATAGTTATTTGCTTTTGATAATTTTTGTACTAAAAAATCGGAAGCGACAAATTGGACTAGAGTAAGGTGAATTCCACATAGAAATGTACTAATAAAAGTGATTCCACGATGCCGGTTGGAGACAATTGAACATCTATTAAAGCTGCTGATCAATAATAAATGAATTTTGTGCAAATGTTAAAGACCAATTTGTGATGTAATAATTATATTGATATACAATATATGTATACAGTAAATTCCCGATGCTGAGACCGCCTTCTGGACCCGAAAAAATCGGTCGTAATAATGAGCTGGTCTCATTATGCCTATCAAGTTGTATCATAGGAGATTTATTGAAAGCCAGACCAAAGAAAGGGGTCGTTATATCAGGGTGGTCGTAATTTTGAAGTGGTCGCCAGTTGAGGTTTTGCTGTATGGCACTGGCCCTTTTTGCTATTGTTGGGTTCTACGACGTTTATCTACAGTATATTTGACCGTAGTTAACTCAGTCACTGTCAAGTTTTGTCTAACAGTACTCACTTGCCCTTCTTCCGCCATGACTTTTGCATAAGAATTTGGAGACAATAGCCATTTGGATGCGATGTATTTAGTCAAGATATCGCAAAGAAAAAAGAACCTCGCCTATGTCACGCACCCACGTGAATCAACATTAACGCAATCCATCTGATGATCAAACGGGGTAGGAATTGGGTGATACAATATTACTGTCAATGACAGTTTTTGAAATTAACTTACGTGACAATCTTGGAAGAAAGAAAACGCTAATTTGCCATTTTGTATTGATCTTTAAAATCCACGCACTATTGGAATAGTGTTTGAAGAAAGATACTTCAAGACAATCGCTATGTGATATTCGGGGGACAATAAGTATCAATTACTCATTTGAACCAATAGGAATACATTAGATTACTTGGAATATATTCTGGCTATTGTTACCGAGCTGAATCAGGCAAAATCTCATTTTGTTTGTGAATGAATCAATACCCTATGTAAAAGCGTCTTGCATCAAATTGTTTTCTGTTTTCTCATCAATCAAACTGTCTGTTACAGATTCCTCAGGCGATTAGAAGTGTTCATGACCCACCATAATAGATCAGAATATTTCATTGAAGAATACAAGTCTGGAGATAAGAAATCTGTGCTCGTATGAAACTCACAAACTTAAGCGTCATAGTTCTAGGACTGAGGTTCCTTGTGTTAATAATGGTATTTGTGAGGTAATACCCTCCTACATTTTTTCCCTGATGATCCTAAGAAATGTGACGCTCGTATTTTATTCATTAAATAAGAAATATTTGACACCTCAGAGACAAAAACTGGGATATACTTGGTATATGAGTGATAAAACATCTGTTAATCTTGTCACAGAGCACACATTACCATAAACGACTCTGAAACAACGTTACTTTTTTGACGTTAGATATTTTTGTGATTTGAAGATGCGTGCACATTCAAGGGTCGTTTGTAAGCGTCTTCCCCTCAGGAAAAATCTTTAAAATCATTCAGTTTTCCCGTAAATTCAGTTTGCATCAAGTTTTTTCTTCCCCTTTCTGCAAAAAATACTGTGTTTTCCCCAAATTTAAGAAAAATGCCCCCTCCCCTACTTGTGGAAAAAAGCACTGACATTTAAGATAAAAGATTCAAGATATAGATACTAATAAAATAATACTAAAAAAAAACAATAATAATAATCGCGCATAAATTCGTGTAAATATGCTCGAAAAATACTGAGGTCTGCCAATTGGATTGAAGATGTTACATCTAATGGTGTATAAGGCACTCCTCTGGTTGACAGATCGTTTGTGAAGGTCATCGTGATAATAAATGAGACAAATAAAGGGATGATGATAAACTATATGTTGACGCGAATTGAATAAGTTAGAAGAATACCAATGACAAAAGTATAGCAAATGATGAGCCTAAGCGTCACATAGATAAAACGCTTAATCATTCATTGTCTCATTTAACCCGCTAGCCAGGCTTTGTAAAAATACATACATTTTCTCATCATATTGGGAAGGGAAAAGTCTGCAGTAAAATAGTTTAATTAGATTGGAAGTCGCTAAGAATAGACTAGAAACTAGTAACCACGTGGATTCATTAGCGGACATGGTCATTGGCCTAGTCCAAATTAGATTTTCTGATTAATTCTTTGTATAAGAGATATTTGATCCTTTAAGGAGTTTTTAGTTTGGTGTAATTTGATTCTTCGTTAATTATCTTTTTTTCCGTTTTCTGGAATTAACATTTGATTCGGTTTGTCGTGTAGACATAAGAAATACGAACACAGAAGCATTAATTCATAATGAAAGTAATACTGTCAAAAGGAAGATGCTAATAGATTTTTACAAGGTCACTAACTCATAAGATATTGCGTGTGTATAAGTCAGAAAATGGCTAATGATTTGTTCCCTCCTGTAAGCCTCGTAATAAGAAAACAACATCCTTCAAATAGTGTTTGACTTATTTGAACATGCGACTGGTTTGCCAGTCTGATTCTACCTTTGATTGATATTTAAACGATTCAACTATACGATTAAATAGAATTGATAAGCACTATTTTCAGTATCATTCTGATTTTTCTTTTCGCGAATAATTTCTCTAAGCCATTGAGCCCTAATTCTAGAATGAAAACCACAAGATAATTAAATGCATTCTGATGAGATCAGTGCACAATATGGAACAGTTGTTCAAGGCATGACCACCGTGCGTGATTTGAATGTTCGCATGTAAACGACATGTCATACTGCTTGTATTACGGGGAAATTAGAGGCTTGGAATAAACGAACTCGCCGGAAGGCCAACAAACGTCTCCTGACACAGACTGTAATTAAGACCATGATAAAACCCGGACTGTGCCGGAATAACCATATTTGGAACAATGGTTAGGTCAGAAAAGAATTAATTGTGTTTCTGATTACTGACCAAGAATAGGGTAGATAGATATTTTAAAACGGATCTTTTTCCTTAGTGTATCTCTTTCAGACACGATTCGTCCCCAAATACTTTCGTAATATCACAATTGGTTGCATTTTTGTCGCCTAAAAAATGATCGGTCGGGTAACCAGAAACACGACTATTTTTTCTGGTCTTATATGTTGTATGTATGTAACTGATTAATTTCTATAGTTTTGTTTTGTATGAAATCAATTGTATTACATATTAAGAATTCCAAAAATGTCTTGGTCTTCCATTATGAGTTATTTTTATCAGGTTCATAACTTTTCTTGTCAATTGTTATATCAGAGTACAAAAATTGACCCTAAGTATTATAACTCTTTTTGTCTAACAAAAAATAAATTGTAAAGTAAGCTTTAAATACATAGCATTGCTTTCTTACACTAGCACGAATTAGACTGTGTCACATTTAGTCCATTTTATTTAGTCCATACTAGAATATATTAATTGAAATTACCACATTATGATATGACATAATACTACAAAATGAACATATTGTCGTATATACGGACCCGTGGTTTTGAGGACGTCTTTGCATGGGAGGACTACACAACGTCCCTCATTATTACAGCAGCTATAATCATACTTATCATCGAATCACGCGCGAGGCCTGAAAAATAGTCATACTTAAAGATACCTGACCAAAAGAATTAGGGTTGGTAGGTCTTAAAACTTCTATTTTTTCTAAACCCGTTTTGTGAGAATGCTAAGCATGATTCGTCCGCAAATATTTTCGTACTTCGAAATTTGCCGATTGTTACTTATCAACTATAAAGGTCAAGGGCATCACGGACCATTTCTTTTCTACAGAGGCTATGAAATATATTTATTGTTTCGAGTAAAATTCAAATTATTTTATGACAAGATTTTAAAAAATGAGTGATATATGTCTTGCGCTATGGCCATGGTTTCACAAAAAATGTCAGAAAAATGATGAAAACAATGCAAATCATCAGCAGAATAAGCGTTTTTACTGCCGCCATGCTTAAAGCGCATTAAAAGGGCACAGCGTTGAAATCTTGAATTCAAGTCTACATACAGAACGTAAGTAAACGTAGCAACAATCCAGACGAATTTTAATGGACGGCAATAAAGAGGAACAGTATAATACACTTATCCTGTGACATCAATGTGTGGACAAATACTAAATTTGGACACTATAAATTTTCGCTCAGCGCCTACTTCAATTGCATTGCTACGTACTTTTATTTTTAGACATTTATTTTATTTCTAGATTTTTAACATTTCCTCTATATAGCAACCTGATCATGAAGCCATGGAAATTACCGTTTTATTTGGTCCCACAGACCAAAGGTCGGAATCGCCGGAGTTTTATTGTATAGTGTAGTAATTAGTGTCCTGATTTGATCTTTTCATGGCAGCGATTTTACTGCTAAAATGTGATTAATGAGATTCTATTAATGCGTTCTGAAAAGTATAATTTGAATACAGGGATTTGATCGCTGAGATATTCAGATATTTAAAGATTTTTAATTCTTGGAAGAAGTCTGAATTGTCTAAATAGTGTGTGAAGAAGTGTATGTATTTTAATTTAGGTTGTATCTAAACATAGTGAACCATGCACAGCACAAAATACGTTCAGTAAGTTTAACGATGTGCTTTCAAAATTGCTTTCTTCAAGAAAATCCAAATAAGAAAATAATCATGTGGTACCCTTCTAATTAAAAAAATATGCTTTTATATCGTTACAAGTAAATAGCTTTAGAATCAAGCATGAATAAATGTTTATCGCAAAATGCAAATTGGTCGTGTTTAAACTTCAATATATGAACACGAATCTTTAAGATGTATTTAAAAATCAACTGCGCTTTAATTGTAATCGATTGTTTACTGCCAAAATTGTATGATAGTATTCCAGAAAACCTGCATACTACCTCTAGCTTATTTGTGACGAATTATTTAATGAATATTTATTTGATTTATTGACCTTACTTTTAGTAGATCTATATACAAGTACAGTAAAACCTCAATAGGAACCCGAAAAATATAGGGGAGTTATTGAAAGCCGGTTTGAAAATAAGTGATGCGTTACAACAAGGTGGTCGTAAAAAGGAGGTGGTCTCATTATCAAGTTGAATTGTGGGTGAGTTATTGATAACCGGTCCGATAATAAGTGGTCGATATAGCAAGGTGGTCGAGAATTGCAATGTTTTCGCTGGGGAAGTTTACGTTCACAGAATAGCTCTTTAACATCAATTATATTTTCCCGTTTCCTGTCTCCGAAATCCGCAAACAGAGAATCTAATTCAATGTTATTTTATTTGTATTCGCAATATCAAAATATCACAATAACTACATCAGATAAATAATATTATGTGATCTTCCGGAATTAAAGTTCCGTTAAATTGAAAATATCTTCAAGTTATGTCCGTATGCAATAACAACAGGCGTTTTACGCATTCAAAACCAAGGTTGGTTATTTAAAATTCTGTTCATGTCGCAGTTTTAATGTTATTTTTTTGCTTTGCATCTCAAGATCAGAGTAATTCGGTTTCTGAAACGTGCTTTGCATTCCACGATGAGAAATGGAACAGTAATTTCGTAGTCAGTGTTTTTCTTTTATTCACAAAACATAACGTTGGTTGTAACTGTGTGGTTATTATGCTTCGACAGAGCAATAAAGAGAGTATATTGTTTAATGAAACATTCATATCTATTTACTTCCTCAAAATGTAAACAATATTGTTCTCTTTTATTGATTTTGGTCTCTATACGCCACCTTGGATTCCATTTCATTGGCACCTCCTCTACACCCGCCGGAGTACATTAGCAGGGACTTGCTTGTTGTTAGTATACACTTCTGTACATGTACATTGTGGTACGTTCGCCAAGCAGTATGCGGTGCGTATCATATCACTTGGGTTTGTATTATCAGTCAGTTATACGGTCCATCACGTTCCAAGATGAGTGGAAAGCATCGGTCAAACGGAATGTAACTCTAACCAAAGACGTTTTATGATTATTATTCTTTTTGTTTCTGAGCAGAAATATTGGTAACAATCATTCATTTGTCTACTTATCTGGTATTTGTTTTTCTGTGTTTCTCGTTTAAAAATATAATATTATTTACTTATGTATAGATTAATCATGGATTGATATCATATTTCAACAGAAAAGTAGAAAAAATGTTATTCATATTGTTAACCATATTCTTCATTCTATGAAATACGATATAATAACCCTGAGCTCATCAAGACAGGGATGAAACAACAAACATAAGGGTACTTTGGACAAATCCCTCCTCCCTGAAACTGCCATGTACTCCCGTGGTATTTAATGTAAGATATTTTTGCCTCCATTTCTTTTACATACATGCAGATACATGCATTAAAAAAATTACAAAAATAACTGAATGATAAATTAGATAATTCTATCGGTTGTATGAACACACTTCCTGTAAACTAGCCATCATTTACGTTACGATTACGCAAAAGCTGCAGTATTCCTTTCATTATTGATGAATAAAATTGATTGGAAGTGCTTGATTGAGAATACTATTTCTCCAACAAAGGCGCGAGCTTATCAGCAGTTCTAAAATCTCGGTCGATTATCGCAGAGGAAAGTAAATCCTACACTATTTTAGTCCCATAAAGCGTCTAGTTAACCGTTTTATTGCGACAGACACGCGAAAATACCCAACAGTTTCCATATGTGGAAAATAACTACAATTTCAATTGATCAAACTGTAAGAAGAGTGTAGAATTACGCCATTCTATGCTGATGGATCGAAGTGAAGTATTCATAATGAATACCGGGGAGGTAATTATTTTTCTGTTTCAGTGGATATATTTTTGCTTCAGTTCATTGGGCACAATTAAATAAAAATGCATATAGTAGAGTTCTATATTTGCATGCAACGAGAGTCAAAATTCAGGACCCCAGTTCGCCTTACACTTACTGCTAACTGAATTAATAGAAACATTAATGTTCTATTATGATAACAATGTACATAAATAGTTACTTTAATGCCGCTTTGTTGTCATTTGTTGTATAATATGTCTGAATATTTATAATAATTATATCTGAGATATATGGGCTACGTAGCATTATGTATATGCATGTCTACATTCACCAAATCGACAGATGAAACAAATGGAGAAGTAAAGACAACAACTGTTGACCCTCAAATACTAACCACAAGGTATCCCCAAATGACCAAATACAAAATACATAAAACATATTGATTACATTACCGTAAAACCTCTATATTTAGACCACATTTTGGGCAAAATGGTTCCACTTTATTAAAGATGTTTCATCATGGAGTCGAATACTAGTCCAAAAATACGTTGTCATGGGTAAGTAGGTGGTAATTATATCAAAGCGTTTGATAAGTGATTGTTTCTAGATGTATGTAATATGGCTAAACCTTTGTACCCAAAGTCAGCGCTATCCTTCCGCAGTGTCACCCATCATATTTGGAAGTACAGTAAAACATCACGTTGCGACCACCTCAATATTAAGACCTTCTTATTATAACGACCACTATTTTCGGAATGGCTTTTTAATAATTCCCCAATGATTCAACTTGATAATGAGACCACCTCATTATTATGACCTACTTTTTGGGTCCCGAAAGTGGCCTCACTATCGAGATTTTACTGTATCCATTTGCTTATGAAAGCAAGCGACACCCGAGCCATTGTCAATTACCGGCGTAAAACAGCTTAGCGAATACTCCCAAATACGTTGACCTGTACGCGTGTGTTTTTGTCATATACTGACTTTGATTACCATGTGATTTGGCATAACTTCGTTACGAAAAAATGTCCACAGTGCTATTTATAACACGACACGTTGACTTAGGCAAAAAAAGACTTGTTTCCGCTACCGGCTCTGAAAACAAATAGGGTCGGTAGGTAGAGATTTATTTTTTTATTATTATTTTATTCCCGAATATGACTGACATTATTTTGATATTTTGAACTATGATTTGACAAAAAAAAATCATACGATCAGCGGCATAAAAATAGGGTCTGTAGCGGAAACAAACAATTTTTTTCCTCTCAGCGGATCCTAAATGTGAAGTTCTCTTTCCCTGTTATACTGGTTTTACCTTCGTTAGAATCAGGGATTAATTTAGAATCTGAGACAATTTACGACTTATGTGGTAGCAAAACTGTTACGCAACACTCAAGTTTATTTTATAGTACCTACATCTCGATTTTAATGATTGTTCTATGTGTCAGCCGTGAGTGGTTAGATATTAATTAAATGTCAGCTATCTGTCTGACCCTGAGACTGTCTCATGATGTTATTTTATAGTGCACAAAAACGAGTCACCCGCTAGAAGGTTGCGTAAGTCACATAATGGTAAAATGCCGAGCATTCTTCAGTATCTGAAACCAAAATTTATTTCTCTCCTTCATTCCAATGTCAAGTTCATGTTTTACTATTAATGTCATTGTAACTGTATATATTGTAACAAAAGATTTTCTGCGTCACATGTTTTTTATTCGGTCTGTGTTATAAAACCAAATAATACTATATAGCTACAACTGGAGAATGAAACGTGATGTGCTTCTGATACTGTTATGAGTGGGTTTCCTGCAAGATTCATTCAATAATTGTCAGTTCCGCGCATTTAAATCCCTATATTTTCATATATTTGTGGAATTCCAAACTCGTAGAAATGTGTCTCAAAGAATTATAAACGCTTGAATAAAAATACCGTTTATGTTTTTTCCCAAACTGCAAATTCCGCGATTTGATTCAAATCGATTCAATCAACAGTTGCAAATTCAAAAAATTTAATTCACGTACATTAAGACCTTATAATCAGGGCCACCTTTAGGACAAAATGCTAAGATGATCTAATTGTCAAGTTGAAATATAGATGAAACATTGAAAAACATGGCGAGTGACCTATTGGAGTAGCTATGTTGACATGTAACATGTATAAAGTCCGTATCAGGAACGTTGCTGTTAGATGGAACAAACATTTCCCGTGTTATTCCGGTACGGAATGTATTTGTCTTATTGCAGTGTTAAAATCATCGTCATTTTGTTCGCTGGTGTTTAACGTCGGACTAACTGGGTTATTTGGCGACTATTCCGGCTTTAACGGCTTTAACTATTCCGGTGGTGGATGGCTCCAGGCGTAAACCTGGGTAGAACATTTCGTAAACTATCTGAACAGATTCCTCACCTGTGAAATTTGGGTTGGATTCGAACTCACAGCAGTGAGTAACTAATGATTACTTGTCATAGGCACAATACCACTCGACGACAGTCATATTTGTAGTCATTGAAAACCACACAAATCGGCAGAGAATCAAACAAAACAACAAGCTTGATGTTGAAGAAATCCATGTTGCATAAGTGAACAGTATTCATTTATACGAGCAGTCCTCTCATTATTTTAGTTTGGGGAAATATCTCACAATGTAAACATTGGAAAGTCTGCTGGTGTTGTATTCACCGATGGAAACAATATGTTATGTATTCCGTCACGGTGTGAAGAGAATTATCTAAGTGACAGATTCCAAATCTCCAATCAATACCCAGCGCATATTTCGTAAGTTGGTGTCAATTGCACAAATTAAGACTCTTTAAGACTAGACAATGGATTTTCAATTGCTTCATTCATCGATTTGAAATTTCCGTTTTTCATTATCCTTATTTGCTAGGTCGAACTGTTCAATTAACTGCTGGATTTTATTATGCTCAGTGGTCACATATTGTAATTACAAACACGCCCATAATTAATCTTAGACTTTGTGGACGCCGACATCCTGGCTTTCGTGATTCTTAACATTCAAGCTTATATGTAATGAATTGTTGGCTGGCTGTTGGAAAAAAAACGATGTGAGTCTAGCTGGCTGGTTCGTGTTTTTTTGCCAGCTTCTGCACCGTAAAACTTTACTTAGGAACCATTTCAGTACCAAACCTTATTTTAGGATCGGTTTCCTGTATCTACTGCAGTAAAACCTTAAACAGCGACCACCTTATCATAATGACCACTTATTTTGCACCGGCTTCAATTCAACTTGATAATGAGACCATCATACTACTACGACCGATCTTTGGGGGTCCTGAAGGTGGTCACAATATCGAGGTGTTACTGTAGATTTCAACTCGATGACTAACTTCAATACTGAACTCGTTTCGTTTTGGTTCTACAAGATGTTGTTGTATTGTACTTTTATTTCACTGCTGTTGTGCGAATCGTGATAGCATTTTTATCTTGTAGTACAAGTGACATTTGGAATCTGTTTGACCTTTTTAACTATATAAGTTCATATTCACTGTCAATGCATTTTTCCGAATGTTTTAGTATCTGTAAGCGATTAAAATTAAAGATGTTTGTGCGTGTAGACAATAAATATTTACCCCTTCACGGTAAAAACAGTTTTAAAGGCAAAAATGGATCTTATCTCAATTTGCAATTCATTAAAGCACGCAAGCAAATTGAGGGAACTTTTAAATATTTGCTTACCACACAGTGATCTTTGAGTGTTAATTGAAATCCGTAATTGTCTTTTTTTGTTTCAACTGTTAAATTTACTTACTTGTCTAGACATTTCCAGGAAAACAATAGACACTCAACGTATCAAAATTAGACTTTTTTAAAGGAAAAAATCTAATCACAAAGAAAGGAAAAATAAAAAAGTAAAACTACAGAGAAACTCATTATTTTGAAGACCTCTGCTGATAACTCCGTAACTCAATTTTTGGCAATATTGAGACTTGGTATATTTTTTTGTCTCGATGAGCTCTTTATAACGATCATATAATAGATCATAGCATGTAGATCTATCTTAAATAGGGTTAATCCCAATTCCACAAACCCGTTACTTGCTTAATGTTACTGTGGTTCAAAAATTCCAATGTGATTTTCTCAAAGTGGAAAAAAATGACATACGGGTTGGTAGAAATAACCCGACGAATTACGTGTGAAGTGAGTACGCCCGAGAAATAAGTACTGTAGCAATTTGCAGTTTCAGTAATAAATCAGTATCATCACAGATTTGATAACACAGGAAGACAATGTGTGGTTATTCCCTAAATAAGGTGCTGAATTACTTAAGTTCGTACGCAGTAATTACTAATTAGGCATATAAGTTCAAAACGCTACGGCTGATCCGACATTGTGCTAACTATGGCATCAAAGTAGATTATGAAATTCTGTGTATATAAATGTTCGCTTGACCTCTGATTCCACTCGAACACAGTGTATATATTATTAGTGTTCTCCTAAAATAGCAAGCAGGCTCCAATGTTAAGCACAACTTAATACTGGTAATCTTAACATACTTGTTCTGTCAGCCGGACATACGTCCATTACAATTTTTACTTCAGTGTTTCGGATTGCGACCAAGTCGTGGATGCAGTGAAACCTTTCCAGAGCGACCCTCTCTTAGGCAGCAACCTCCCTTCAACAGCAGCATGATTTTTCCCACTGTATGATTTAACTATTAATTTAACCTTTCTAGAGCAACAACCTTTCAACAACAACATAATTTTGCTTCTCCCAAAGGGTGTTGCTTTGGAGAGGTTGCACTGTATTAAGAACTATTCGTGTTACTTAGGTGACCGTTAACTCAGGTTCCAGTTAAATTGGAACATTCGTGTACAAATTAAGGGAACAATAACTATCACTTTTTAATACAATATCTAGATCTTATAAACTACAGAACTGAGGTTTCGTAATGCTTTTCAAAAAACATTATCATCAATTTACAATATTTAAAAGCAAACTGTGTTGCCTAGCAACTGTTCTAAAATGGCAAAGAGCTTTGACAATGATCTAGATTATACACTCTCAAATAACAGTGATAATTATATACATCGGCAGACAGATGACTAAAACAACGTTAAACGTTCCGTCTGCGTGGTTTCTCGGTTAATTCGACGTCATTTAAAACCACTCAACTACAGTAATTAATTGAGAGACACATTACCAATACAAGAAAAATGTTGATTTCAGCGAAGCAAATATATTGCGGAGGCTCGCAAAGGGGAGAGAGCCGAGAGGCCAATAGTTTGAAAAAAAAATGTGATTTTATGGCCCAAAAACTTTCGGTTTCATAAGTCAGCAACAATTAACAATTACAGCTCCGCAAGAAATTTTTCTTCTACCAGGCAAATTTTCTAGAATATTGAACTTCTAATTGTGGTGAAGTGTTTCACTCGCCATAAATAGCATGGCAATTATTATCGAAGAACGATTTCACGTGAAATTAGCGAGTAATTACTCCAGGAAAATGACACATCTCGCATTTATGACATCCTGCATTAACTAAATCAATTAAATTAGGGATGTATACAACCTGACCTTAATAGGAAATATCTGTTAGTAACAAAATTGCAACTAGGTATTAAAAACCAGACCCTTCTTACTGACATTTTTGCATAGCCTACAGGAATAAAATAACATATTCTTGATTTATGGTAAATGTTTTCTTTTTATTGGTACTTTTCTAATTATTGACTTGATAAATGACAATTATCAAAATAATTAACATTAATTATAATTAAGATTTTAATATCAATGCTGAAAATTCCATTCATTGAACATTTGTACAATATAAACCTCTTAAAACACGCACGTACACACGCACCCTCGCACGCACCATCGCACGCACGCACGCACGCACGCACGACCACTAATTCATCAAGTGCGTTTTTTGCGCCCCTTCTAAAGTCTGGGACGCATTAGTAAAATAAAAAAGTCAGTTATTTGCTGATTGTGTCCATATTCTACATAAACATCAAGCCCTTACGCCCCTACCCGCCAAACCAAAAATCCTGTACCCGCCCGTGCACATTACACAAGTTTAATGAATATATTCGTACTCGGTTGTAATGCTTCTATTCAATAAAGGACGTCATGTAGTCACGGTAGTTCATAAAGATGACCGATTAACGGGATATAAGTCTGATTAATATTTCTCCTATTACGAAGGTGACCTTTATAATTCGTTGTATTTTGTATTTGTTTTGTTTACAGTTTTCTATATTTCTCAATACAGATTGTCAAAAACAAAATATCAGCTTTTATTTAGTTTTTATTAGGAAACATGAATGTTAGGGTACTCTCGTTTGCTTGTTTATATTCACTTCCAGTCGATTTATTGATTCTTACATTTCTGTGACGTAACCCAATTACGTCATGGTACGCAACACATTCCGTATAAGGAAACTGTTTGGGTTAAGCTATTTAGCAATATATACAAATTACAAATATACTTGGTTTATAGTACATAGCGATTTTTGTAAACAATGCATGACCTCGTTAATAGGATTGTTTTGTAAATACTAATTATAATTGACTGGATCAGGCCAACAAATATCAAAAAGTTTTCGAAACACGTACAAAAACATGGGATTTGTGTACGAGTACAAAACTAAAAGTCATAAAAATAGACATTCACCGTGACTTAAACTTACATTTACTGGTGTTATGAAAAAGTAATTACACATAATATGATGTAGAATATGAATTACGCTATAAAACAAAATAAAGGACAGTGGAAACATTTATGAGAAACTTTATAGTATTTACCAGAAATTATGTCTGGTCCATGTTATTAATATGTGAACCAAAGAGTGGCTGTTGGTTGACATTGCTGTCTTCATGCGCAGGAGTGAGATCACCCGGATTTCACTCGTACAGATAACTTTAATCTGCCAAATAAAGCAATGAAATCAAACAAAGGTGAAGGTATCTGAAAAAAAAATACCAATGACTTTGGTGAAATAAGAAAAGTAATTGTGGTAAAAAAATACATGAAGACGTAAATGTAAATAGATAAAGTAATTAGTTCACAATAGCGGAGTGTCCAAGTCTGGAATTTTACCAAATATAAACTCTTTGAAATACCAAGGTTTGCTTGATTACGGACGAGACATAATAAAACGTCTATCAAAAGTGTTTTTCTACGCATTGAAATTGCTTTGCTTTCTTTACCAAATGAATTGTTGATGCATACAATAAAAAATGAAAGTAGTTCCATTTTGAAACAGTGATTCTATATTTATATTCACCTTGACGACTGGCAGACAGTAGCCTTCACTTATTTGTTTTTCAGACGACACATTAAATTCCATAGACAAGGACAAAATTCGCAACATTTTGCGCAAAATAACCCATCATTGCTATTGTTTTTTAATCATTTGTTTTCATAGTTTACCATCTTTTCGGTGACTAAGCACTAACGTGGAAGAATTGTGACATACACCTACGTCAATGAAGTGTATACAACTTTTTCTGAATCAGTATTACAACTTTACTAATATAGTATCAGACATATCTCATCTGTTCAGATAATTTGGTGCTCTTGATGGATCAGCGTGTTCAAAAAATAAAAAAATGGAGCCGTCATAAGGGAATGTTCTTGTGGGAAAGATATTTTAGTAACCTTGTTCATGTTCATCTGACATACGTATAAAGTCATTTATGAACGCATGGGGGTTAAAACTACGTATCCTATATTTTAATACTTTTTAGAAGGAACGTTTTGTTTTATTTATATAAATTTACAAGGACTCCTAGCGTAGTCAGTACAAAATTACTTTGTTATAAAACAATTTAGCATGCATCAATAGTTAGTAATGTACAGATATCGCCATATTTATAATTTCCTACTCACGATATTATGCGTGCGTGCGTGAGTGCGTGTTTTTTAATGACAGAATTGAAACTTTGGTTTTCAGTGAGTAATTAAAGGAAGTCTCGTAACGAAAGAATGAAATAAATCCTCTACACTATATTTAAATGTTATAAATTTATAGTCAATTTGCTCATTCTATGTCAGTTATATAAGAGAACTATCATTTTTATCCATGCGAAAAGCTCGGCATACGGCCACTTGCACGAACTTAAATGTAAAATCAAATTGTCGTATCCAGAAAACCGACATGAACATCCAGATAGGGGTTCTGAAACAGCATAATGATTACCAATACGTTTTATATGAAACATTTTTCAAAACATTGATTTTATCTGTCAGCACCTACGAAACACTACACTTCCGTCAGTTAAATATTAATTACTCCGTAATGTTTGAAATTGTTTCTTAATTGTTTCTTAATTCATCACTTTTCACAAACAAACAAATGTATTTTTACTTCTTCCCAAAATATGTTTATAAAATTACTAGGTTTCACATGTTTATTTCCGGGATTCTGATTGGATACGAGGTCATGCGACAAGACGCTGGATGGAAATTCAGATTCCGCTGTTTCAAAAAGTCATTCTGTGAAAAAAACAGTTATGAGGTTTAGACTCCCCATCGATATCATGCTGTTAAGCAAATCTTTTAGTGTTCTCATTGCAGAAAAAGCACAATCCTCGCCGGAATGAACGTCAAGCTAGGTATTAGCCCTGACTTAGCTGAACTATTACTGATCGAATGAATGTTGCCAGACTCAACTCCTATCACAAACCGTGCGACCAACCAACCGACCGACAACCAGGGTGATTCCAGTTAATCCCAGAAAACTTTGTATACGGGGGTATAATGAAATCATGTAATAATGGACCACGTGACATGGAAGTCGAGGGAGTGGCTTCTATTTTAGTTGCAACTCTAACATGCGGTATAAGAGTGCCAATCAAAACAGAACCAAGTACTATGATAAATCGGTCATTTTGTCACGTGGTTTGACGTTAGGATTTATGCTGATCTTTGCTTTTTTCCTTACGAAATATGATTACTAGTCAAATACATGCGACTAATGTGTACTTCAGTTCTATGTTTAGTGTTGGATAAAAAAAAGTCGGGATAACAGGATCGTTTCCTCCGTTTGCTATAATAAGAAAGAAGACTGCCATAAAATAGTTAGGCACAAACAGGAATGTTTAAATCGGATTTATGTTAAACATTTATCATTATGATATTATTATATTCTTATTCAAACAATAGAAATCATATTTAATGTTCTTGTTGTTTGCCCTTCCGATGTAGTTATAAGATAAATTTTGTCGCTGAGATTTATCGTAATTTAGTGATGTTGTTTGTTATGATTAGATTTGTATGATAACCGTTCGTGGGGCCTCCAAGAATGAGTGCTTATAATCTCTTACTTGCAATAACAAGCCCCTCGTCCCTGTGCAACAGAATCCCACCTGAGACCAGACTAATTTCACATGTGTGGAATAATGCGTAATTGTTATTTTGCTAAGCAAGGTATGTACCACATTTTACTGGGTTTAACGCCTTTTTCATCCATTTTTAGGTTATATACGGCAACCTAACCAGTTTCCCTGGACTATATACTAACCAACACTAACTTACTCTTCCACAAGGAGCCGGTAACTTCTCCACATATGGAGAAAAATCGACATTTTTGACAAATTGTCATAGAAGTGTATGACCTGCCGCGAATGGGATTTGAACCCGGATCTCCGGGCTAAAAGTCCAGTGTACTAAGGGCTCTTATATGGCATTGTTATTCAATGAGTAATTCAATTTTTGTACAATGAAAAGGTTCAGAAATCTGTTATCTGTTCAGTTATCTGTTTAATTTCACAACAGTAAAAATAATACTTTGCTCGTATAATTATATTCAATAGTAATTTGTCTGCTGTAAAATAATTATGTATTATTAAATATCACATATTAATAGACGACCTTTTACAAATAGTCGCTCAGCCGGAAAACAGATGGACCTGTTCATGAACAGAAAAATTGACTTTTATTTTATAAAAACTAATTGATAAAGTTCGAAGTGGAAATAAAATTATTAATGTTGCTAAAAGGAGAATATTTCACCATGTAAACAATTAAAAAATCTTTCACAAATGGGTAGGTTTAGCATCCTTTTATTTAATCTCATCGGTTAATATTAATTTAGCTACAATTTTCACCCTGACATTATCATTGTCAGATTCCGTGTTTATTGGTCGGTAATGGAAAGTTCAGACGGGAGTAGCTACAACGTTTCCGGCTTTCAATTATGAATTTATAGTTGCTAGGCAACATAATCATTGTTTGAAAGTAAAAACGTCGAATAAGTAAGACGAACGTTGCCTAAATTCACGAAATGTGGTCGACTTTCCCCAAAATTTATTTGCGAATATCTGCAGGTTGTTTCTACCAGAGAGATAAATGCCTTCGATGAGAAAGTACAGTTATTTTTGCCTCTAGGTCCTTATATAAGCTATGTATTGTGGACGATGTCCAAGCCGGGGAAATCGACATAGCGTTTTTGGGGTTTGCTTAAAGGAGAGTATTAAATCGTAGTACAGTGCAACCTCTCCAAAGCAACAACCTTTGGGAGAAGCACAATTATGTTGTTGTTGAAAGGTTACTCTGGAAGGTTATTGCTCTAGAGAGGTTAAATTAATACAATGTAGTTAAATCGTACAGTGGAAAAAACATGCTGTCGTGGAAGGGAGAGGTTGCTTTGTACACTTTTACACATGTCTAAGCGAAAGTTTGACAGGCAAATTTCCTGAGAAAAATAATTCTGTTGATTTTTTGTGCGTCTGACCTGGTATTTACTGAAGTACTGTAAGATTTTTTGTCATACTACCAGACCCGTTTGTAAATGAAGGTCACCATACGATAAAGACAACCTCTTAGGACACGTTATTTTTTATTATAACCGACCAAAACTGTACTGAAGTAAGGTCATCTATGCTTTATTCTGATTTCTTCTCTCCGTTTATTGGTCTTTGAACACAGGTTTGACCCTTGAGGTATGCGTCCTGTTATAATAATCCACACCTGTGCCAATATCAGGGTCGCTCAATAAAGAGTGTAAGAAAAGTAATGACCATCGGACTGCGCGAAATACTATTATTACAACTGTGCCAAATATTATTATGAATATAGTTTTATTATAAACAGTATAACTTAGATATTGAGATCAACCTAAGAACCTGAAAAATCGGTCGTGATAATGAGGTGGTCTCCATATCACGTTGGATTACAGGAGAGTTATTGAAAGTCGGTCCAAAAATAAATGGTCCTCATAATAAGATGGTCGTAATATTGGGATGGTCGCTATGTTTATGGGTGCCATTTACAGGGTTTCAGGGTAGTGGTTAAATTCAGACTATTTGTATTTTTATTATTTGTAAATACCCCCCCCCAAGAAATAAAATAGTACGTTTGGGTGTTTGGGGCCATAACTTTCATACCGAGGTAATATCTCAGTGTGTTCATCGTAGATATTGCATACGAAGTTTGGTACGCTTTATAATGGAAATACCTCGGTAAGATAGCTATACCAGCTTAAGAGTTTGTGTGTATGTGAGGTAAAATTTGTTTGGTAAAGTATGTGCGGTCAAGTGTGTTTGTGATAAGTGTCCAGGTGATATTTCCTTGAAATCCGTCTACATTAACAGAACGTAAATCCAATTCACAAGGCATTAATGCGTGAGCTATAAATTTATTCATCTGTCGCTCATTTTGTTTTTTACTTTGATAATGATGTCAAACAAACCGCTGTTAATGCCATATTTTGTTATTTTTTTCTATGAAAATTCACGTTGGATAAACGATGGGTTTCTGAAAATAGCTCCATCCTGTAAATCTTTTGACTTCTGAAATGATTACGTAAATACTATTTTAAGATATTATATCCACAATACGGTAATCATTTTAAGCATCTGCTAAATGATACCCAAAAAATGTAATATCATAAATATAGTATTGTCCAATTATCGTTATTTCTCTGATAGGTACCCTAGATACTTCAATGTATTTTACAACACAAATTTTGTAAGAGTTATTGCCCTTGTTGAAAAATAGAAAAAAATATTAATTTTTGACAGTATTGCATGGTGACCTATATTTTCCTTTATTGAATAACATTGATACTGTGTTTTTGCATCGTTTTACCGTGGTTTTTCATTGGAATCGACCGTCCTTTTTATTTAATCTTCGAAAAATGGGCTACTCCCATAGACTTCAATGCAAATTAAAAGGGGCAATATCTCAAAGGATTCTCAATGTTTTTGAAAAATGTCACGGTAAATCATTTTCAATCATAAAAAACTTATTAAAAATTATAAAGTTCCCAAAATCCGCTCCTTTTTGAGATACTAATTTTGGTCATTATGGGTATAAAACATTAAATACACTTAAAATTAGAAACTCATCTGTTTTTAAGACCAAACTAAATGTATGTTCGAATGAAAGTTCGTTCGTGTTTAAAAATAAGCTTTTTTCCTTTTATTTGTGTTTTTGTGCATGTACTCCTTTTGGCTTCTTTGAGCATGATGTCAAAACATTATTTATCATTTCGTTATACAGTTTCAATACGCGCAAATACATTAAAATGTGAATTCAAAAATATGAATTCTGACATTGATAATAAGAAGGTAATAATGAATGAACATATATAATAAAATAAGTTTGTTTCAAATGAAACACTAAGCCTTTAATGGAAGAAGGTCTACAATTCTACCATTCTTGGGCGGATGACAGTGATACCGATTTCAGATAGTTCGTATAGGTTTTTTAGTAAGAAGCTGAATTCGAACAAAAAGTTATTGTCAAGGATAAGGAAATTATGTGAGTACAAAAACTAATAATTTTCGCTGTCAAGGTTGGTCGCTTTACTTTTTATTTTAAGGATTTTAACGGAAGCCTTGTCGTTCAGAGCAAAATAGTTCTACTTTACGCGACACCACAAAACATTACAAAAGCAGAAACTCGATGCTGTATCAAACTGATGCGCCTCAGCGAAAATTAATTTGAATAATCACAAAGCCAGACAAATTCTGTTAATCAGTCAAAGCTGAGATCTTATAGGAGTTTCAATTTGATAATCAAACATGAATTGGGTTTTACTGTTCGCTTTGCTGTGAAACTATCATGCGTTCTCTAGATGATAACAGCTAGGATCAATACATGATTGAGAAAAAGTTTGAGAGAAGCTATCTAGCTATCGGGATGTTTCTTTACGAATTGGGAAGATCTTGCGATAGTATTCGGGTGAAACTAACTTAAATTTTACACTTTAGGAAGCCGACAAGGTAGCTTTCGGGAGGTTGATGTTTCTAACTAGGTGTACGCCTGGGGGTCTTCCTGAACTGTTTATTACGGAAAAATTGCTAAATGATCATTGCTGTTGGTGCGACGACGTTAAATCCCGGGGAAAAATATAATTGCTGACTTTTAGAAATGTCAGTATCTTTGGAATATCCAATCCTGCAGAAGGCCCGAAGTTTAGTAAAATTAACATTTTTTTTATAAACAATGCTCGGGACGTTCATCCCATGTGATCTCAAATTATCGACTCACTGGCACAGGAGCCGACAACTTCTCCACATATGGAGGAAAATCGACATTTTGACAAATTTTCATAGGAGGGTATGGTCTGCCGCGAATGGGATTTGATTTCAATACGTATGCGCTTACGACCATTAGCTATTGACATTGACTTAGGTACACAGGTTTTCGTTAACTTTAGTTTGATTTGATGTGCCCAAAGTCATTCCGTCTACAAATCTGATTTTATATGGGGATGATGTCAAGTGTTCTAATCTTGAAGAAAAATGGGGACTGGTTTTAAAGACAGTAAATAAATAGAACTACAGAACAGACTCATTAATCATCTCAACGCTAGTAACTACCATGTTTCAAGCTTTTTAAACCAGTTTTTCAATGGCTTGCTCTCAAAACTTGTGAATAATTGGCAGACAAACATGGGTGTAGATGCTGAGGTCAAATTACAACCTTGAAACAAAGATATACAGTCTAAGGTTACTTCTTGAGCAATCATCACTTTATAGAAGAAACAAAATAACCCTTATGGATAATGGCCTGTAGAACCACATTCGTAACACATCACACATGTAACAGATTGTACAAATGTGTTTGTCCGAAATGGGGATTGACTTGAGAAGCACATATCTAACAGGTTTAATTATTTATTGATACTGTTCAATACGTTAATATTGATAGCAACATCATTATATAACTGCCATCAGCAGCACCGCTAGCCATGGTCACCACCACTTCCGCTACATGTTTACCACTACTGCTGCTGCTGTTACCAGTGCTGCTACTACTACAAGGCTAGCTGAATCGGTAGAGACACATACTAGTTCTCAGGTGCCACAGTCGCTGGTTAGAGTCCGGGAGCGACAAATCCTTGTGGCTTTTAGGAATGATGACAGCTTAGCATGAGCGGGATTTATGGCGTGCACACATTTTCTCCAGTTTTTGTCATTCCTAGGACAAGAGCGAGATGAATGTTTTCAAAAAAATGATAAATCTTACTTCATTGTACACTACAATCCCTGCAATAAAGTCTTACCAGCGTGAAACAAATATTAATTATTATTATTCCATAGGCAGATAAGACGTATATATTATGCCGATCACTTTCAGTATATGATTGATAAACCATTTCGCTTTTGTATTCTTATGTAAGCGAAAATTTAGGAAAGGCGAAATGCTTTCGCGACGGAAATAACCACAAAGCGACTGTGCCTACCGACGTGTATTTCGCGACATAAACCGCAAAGCGGCTCTGCTAACCATATTTCCAGATCGACTTATTTAATGACATTGGATACGACCTTCATATTTTTATTACAATAACTAAAGGATATGGGAATGGTTACACGTCAAGATTTCCAATTATGGTGCCTAGGTGTCATTTTTTATTTGATTTACATTGCGTTCTCTAATCAACACATATAACGCATGATATTATGAAATTTATAGTACTATTTACGTTAACAAATGTTTTTTGGTTCATGTAAATAGCGCCCAAACATCCATTATCATTAGCAACAAGGATGTTATTTTTCACTTCAAGAACAATACAGAGCAAAAAAATACCATTTAACCTGAGCATAAGGCTTGTCATCATTATATATATACGTTATATCGACATACAAAGAGTCTACAGTCAAACCTGTGAACAAAGGCCACCCTTGAGAAAGAAAAAAATTGGCCTATGTTGACAAACGACATTAATTCGGAGGTCACTTTGTTCTAAATAATCAATGACAATTTTTCAAAGAATGACCTTTATATGGTCTTAATTCGGAGGCTGCAGCAAATACAGGTTTCACTGTGTGATCCAGATTGATTGTAAGTGCTTGGAAATCTGGAAACGCCTTTTGAATGATATTATTATACAGAGTAAAATTAAGATGTGTGTGAATTTTAATGTCTCACTAAGAATGTTGTATGCAAGCCATCACTTGAGTTATATAGTTTCAGACTTGTTTGGGTTAAAATAGTAGTGTTTAAATCTCATATATTCAAATATTCATCCACAACCGGTATATATTTGTCTAACAAATACATGCATTTCCCATTTTAAATAACAATGCTGATTTTGCATCTTGAAAAGTCCAGTTTAATCTTTAATTTAAAAAAAAAATATTATGTGTGCCATTCAATTTCCAAGTTTAGTTTCCAACGAAAATAAACAATCCATACAATACCATGTATGAATGAATATCTATATATATATATGACAAGATCAGAAATGTATCAGTGTATCTGTTTTATGCTCATAAAATCCAGAATACTGGGTTGCTTAGCTTTGATTATTAATTTATATACAATTGTTTACACTTATGTCTTAGCATTGATTTGTAAATGTATGAATTGAATATGTGTATATGTATGGACCGGTGGCCTGAATGTACAAAACATTCAATAAATGAATAAATAAAAGGCTCGAAAAAGGGAGTTCGATAAAACATAAATATTATACATCATAAAGAAAATGTGTTCATGTACCTTTTAGAACACAATGACAGCACAAATAGTTTTGTGAATGAAAACGTACGCATGTGCGTTCCATTGACCAGCGAGGATGGATAAAAGCGTCTCTGTGAGTCAGACTGCACATTTGCAATCATATGACTTCATCAATGTCACTCGCGCTTCCGACAAAGTAGATGATGGGTAATTTTCTCTCTGCTAGTTAATGAGCAGACGACAACTGTTGCACATTCTCGCTCAATTTATCCATTCCAGAATGCACTGATTTTGTTTTGTCCCAACTTTCGTGTGCAATTTTAACATAGAATATAATTTTAATGGCAATCCCAGGGGACGGAAGTCTAACAGTCTGCCCATCTATTTTATTCGTCATTACAGATGCAAGATCGTATTTTTTTTGTTTTATCTCCGAAAATGTGGCTATTTGTCTGTTGAGTTAATATCACATCATTTAGTCCCATTCTATGATTACAGTAGATGGGAAGGACGAACGAATGGGCAAATACAACTTTATTCGTATAAATGAGATAGATTTTGATTGCTAAACTCGTTATGTTCAATAGTTTAATTTTAATTTTTTTATTACAGTCAAACCTGCTAACAAAATGTGGCTTTTATTGACAAATGGCCTTTATTCGGAGGTCAGTTTGTTCTCATTAATTAGTGACGATTTTTCAAAGAATGGTATCTATTCCATGGTCTTTATTCGGAGACAACATAGGTTTGACTGTATCTCGATATTGTTCATTGGTCACGTTAGTTCCGACATAACGGGGCTCGACTATAATAAATCGTTCTAATTCTAAATAAATAATTTCAATTGCAATATGAATTCAGTAATCAATATCAGCCCCTAGAAAACTTCATATTTTGGACTTAGTTAGTCCTTCTTTGGTTATTAAAAGGGACCATTCTGCAGTGGAACCTCTCGTAGTGGGATAGGGGAAGGTCGGATTTTTAGACAACAATATAAAACAGGTTTTTTCCACGACGCTCAAAAGGTCCCGATAAGAGGATTTCAAATACAATCATTATGAACTGATTATGAATTCGCAATCATCTAGTACCAGAGATTCGGAATTTTCAGAGAATTTGAATTTATTTTTGACGTACGCGCGTGTTGTTGTTTTTTTAATAATTACAAATGTTCTTCTCTCTAAGAATTGTTTGTTTCCCCAACAGTTTCATTAGTCGCGAGTTCTGTAATTAGGATTAATTACAGAATTATAATATGTTTATTCTGTGCATGTAATGGCGTGTTTTGTCGGTAATTTATTTCTCCACAGACAGTTTTCGTGATTATACCTGCAATAAATAATAGGTTTCCATTGTGGAAATGTTCCAAATGCGAGTACAGCGAACGAACATAGCAGATATAATGCATTCTCCTGCACGCACGAAGCACATGAATTATACGGATGTTTATTGTTTACTGTTTATCTGTTGTTTAACGGCCCATTCAACGGCTGCAATCGTTCAGAGCCTCCTCAAACTGGGGGGGAAACTACAAGAAAACCGGGCACGTATATCTCTACTCTTTTCAAATAGACCCCCTGGTTTTTAATCGTGCCCTGTTTAAAGCACCTATACACGCCTCATCAAGCTCCTGTGATTTTCTAAACACGGCACAGGTCTCAGTGGTGAGGTGCGGGCACTGACAAAACGTCTATGAAAACGGGCGGACGGATGTAACCATATTACATTGAGTGAGTAAAATGTAAGCTTTAATGTATTCTTAAAAATCGTTAACGAAAATTATTTCATAATCTATGCTACACCATTTTGAAAGGCCGCGACCGTAGTTCTGTGGTTAGTTCGCTGGACTTATAACCCGGCGATCCAGGTTCAAATCCCGGTCGCTGCAGGTCATACACTTCTATGAAATTTATTTATATCTTGTTATTAAGGTAGAATATATATGAAAATACGAAAATAAGAGGTCATTATTATGTGATCCATAAAATGCGGACGTGGTCGCTAAGTGAGGTTTTACTGCAGAATTAAGATATTCGTGTAAAATCTACACTAGCTGATTGTGTCAATGAAAAATGAAGGTCGAAAACTATTCACATTTGTACTTCGAACGTTCAGTACTAAAATGCAAATGGAAACGAATGGAAGCTTTACTCGGCCCATCGTGTATTAATGTGATAATTATCTAAAACAGATATAAATCAATAGACACCCAGTGTTTAATCTTAATTTTACGGAAAAGATCGTTATTTTAGATCATGGAGTTGTAATATGCTTTGATTATCGTAAAGGCACGCGATTTATCAATCATCATCGGTGTATCTAGGCTTTTGCATGAATATCTGAACAAAAATTCGTTAGAGCGTTACAGCATCATGGCGAATAACTTTGTCACAAAGGCTGGTTGCCAATGAAGAAGCCACGTGGACAATCCACGTGGTCCTAACACTTTTTTAGATATAGTTAGATCAATATCAGTCGGGTCATCGAAATTTATTCTTAACTAGGTGCGGCAGTAATTACACCGTTCTACGAAGGGAGGTAATTCAGCGTGCGGAATGCAAGAAACAATTATTTTTCTTGCAGTTCAAATCAAATTCCCTCACAATGCAACAACTACACGACTCTCTAAAATTATCAATAAAAAATCAAATTAATGCGAATCTATCGCTACAGTCACGTATATTATTAATCGCCCATGACTTTTGAAGATGTTTCTTTTGACTGATAAGTTGAAATGAATGTTACGAGATGTTCGTTTGCCTTCCGTACACGGCAAAGTTCGGACGATTCCGGCAATTTCCGTTCTTCCATATTCGATGCGACTGGGAGTAGTTGTCGACACTGACAAATGTCCCTAAAATATCGGAAGCCGGAACCGAGATTCGAAACCACGACCTTTCGATTGGTAGTCAAGCGTGTTACCACTAGACCTTCGCGCCTCCCTAAACATAATATTTATGCTGTTTAATACATTGTTCAAGTCTTTGTAAAATGGTGATGTAAAATGGATTGTTGTAGCGCGCACAGTATGACAGATTTATGTATGCTTTTCATTTCAGACTTTAACTTTTAATTTTTGATTAAAAAGATGGTTGACATTTAATTTAAATTCAATTGAATTTTCAAGTCAAAATTTAATGCATTCAAGTTTTAAGGCATAGTGCGTATGTTTTTTGATCAAATGATATAGTACATAACAAAGATATGCTATTTCAGACATTGAAAAATATAGAAAATATATGCCAAAATAATAAGAATAGATTGTTCATATAAACTTGCTTTATTTATTTTACAAGTTGCTCAAGACATACAAATAATGATGCAAATATATACATACATAGGCGAACAATAAAATGAGAGAAAAAAGTACGCACCAACTTATACAAAAATAAATAAAACACGAAATATCGGTTAAAGTTCAACCACAGTCAAATGACCAATTAAAACTATTTTCGCTGACGCTTTGGCATCTGTAAAAGACATGCAGACAGTTTTGGGAAAGTACATGGCTTTAGACATTTAACTGGGAATTCCTGTGGCAAAAATCATTTACTTATTTATACAATTCGGTCAAGCTAGGAAACAAATACAATCAGAAGAAACAAAGACATATGGTATTCATGTACTAGTGAATTTTATTCGACAAAATGAGCATTGAACTCATGTAGGTACGGCGCGAGTACCTACCAATTATAAATTCAACCACTTAACCGACTGAGTTCACGAAGCAACCACGAAACATGCAAAAACTTAAATGCAGCAGTTTTTTTGGAAGAGGGCGAAATTGCTTAATGCAAACACAACATACACAAATTTGAATAAAATGGCAGTTACGCAAATCGTTTTAATAGTCAATTATTTCCGTTCTTATTCCTTTCTTTTACCCGATACACTGACTGTATTTTATACTCTATGATTAGACCAATATCAGTATCATGTTAATTGTATAAATAAATTAATTAATTAATTAATAAATAAATAGATAAATAAATAAATAAATGATTGTACTGATTGATTGATTGATTGATTGATTGATTGATTGATTGTACTGATTAATTGATTGTACTGATTGATTGTACTGATTGATGTATTGATTGATGTATTGATGTATTGATTGATGTATTGATTGATTGATTGATTGATTGATTGATTGATTGATTGATTGATTGATTGATTGATTGATTGATTGATTGATTGATTGACGGACGCATTGCCACTAGCTGTGTGTATGTAAATGACGCACTTAGCACTAAACCTATCTATAGACAATTACCCTGGGGAATAAACTACTGATAGGTTCAAGAACTGTGTTTTGGTTCGGATGATGTAAACAACAAGCCGTATAAAGGGATTATTTTCATGTTGACAAACATGAAAACCATGAAAATAATTACAATGTATAATTAGTGAATCTGTACTCAGTATGTTGTTATTTGGAATATGATTCTATGGACTAATAAGATAATTAGAAAAAGATCAGAGGTAGACATGTTGTTAATCCATTGTTGTGGTCATCAGTCGTTCATTAGTGTCAATACTTGGTCGTGTAGATAAATGGACGAATGCTCACGTCACGAGTAAGAATTCGTCCTTGAGCATTTTCCTTAAATGTAAAATGTTTTTTTTTAGTTCGCCCTCAAATTCTTCGTTATTGAATTTCTAAGTTCTTGATATGTCCTTCATATATCAAATATAATACTATTTTGTTGCGTACTTGTCACAAAAAGGGCAATGAATTAGATGTCGTAAAACCGTTCCGCCATAGGAAAGATATAACAATTATGCATGATTTGCTTTCATTCGTGGTTTTATCTCAAATATTATATAAGAAGACGAGTCATGAAAAATTACAGCGATTCACGTGGTTGTGGTTCATTAAAAGTGGTTGCTGAATCTGATATGATTGTACTTACAAGAACAATGGAGTGAAAAGTAATACGTTCGCATTCACGTCTAAAATTACTGCCTCGAGTAATCAGTGGAAAATATGATTTTGAACCTCATTTTATCTAAAAGTCAACTGTCAATATATTCAGTAATTCAAATACAATAAATTTGAACATATCTTAACGAAATCGTTCGTATTAATACCGCAGAGATATCGGCAAGTGTGCTAGTACGAATTACAGACTTGGAATTATTCGATTAACGCTTGATTTAATTCTGCAGTTACGAGTCATGGTGTCAATGAACTTCTGCTTTAAACTCTGTTTCTTTTTTCTACGCATCAAAAACTGGAACTGTAATAGAAACTTGTGTTCGCACAGCAAAAAACAAACAATTTATTTGTGTTCTTGTTGTCTTTTATCATTTTGTCGTGTCTTGCAAATACTACTTTTACACTCCTTTGAACACACAAATTCAAAATAGGAGAAGAAATTGTTATTACAGTATTACAGTGCAACCTCTCCAAAACAACACCCTTTGGAAGAAGCAAAATCATGTTCTTGTTGAAGGTTGTTGCCCTAAAGATGTTAAATTAACAATTAAATCGTACAGTGGGGAAAATCATGCTGTTGTAGAAAGGGAGGTTGTTGCTCTGGAGAGGTTGCACTGTACAGTGCTTCGGTTTTGAAACAATGGTAATTATATCTACTAAAACAGTACCTAATTAGCCGTACTACTGTGGTGAGTTTTGTTCTGTCGTTTACCTGTTTCCGCCAGGTTGACTTTCGTATTATTTAGCGCGTGAAATTCAAAATTGCAACACATTAATTTTATTAACAAGAACTCTACCAATTCTTTGTTCACTTTTAATTATTAATGATTGCAGTTGTTCCAGTAACCTCACTGTGAGTTAGTGTGGTGTGGTGACATCTGATGTAACTGGAGACCAGTTCAATCCACAATTGGTAGGAGTCATGGACTTGTGATGTATGTATTATTGTTTGTATGCTTTATTTGTTTTAACGCAGGATTGAGTAAATATGCTGCTAGATTCACTTTTTGAATAGGTCTTCATTATTAATGTCATTATATGTATGTCATTGTATACATGTATGTCATTGTATGTTTAAATCATAAAACATAAAACTATCTACATGTATCTTATATAATCATTTCACTGAGACTATGATTATTTATATATTTATAAAATATATATAATATATATATAACATATATGCGTGAAACAGATTTTTGTCGTTGATTATCTCCCCTATCTTTACGAACCCAGAACTATTAGACACTAAAATTAATTCATAGAGTGACCAATATTACAATAAAACTAGCGTAAATGATAGTTATGTGTTCAAGAAAAAAAAATGTGTATACATATTTAACAATCCATGCATCATTACGTTTTGTTCACGCTTTATTTACTTCGCTTTTTTCAGTAAAGCTATCAGTTGGTTGATCCAGTGTGCGCGAACTTTCCACTAATAGATAACTATAACGGTTTCCATGGAAATGCAAAGTACTTTTCCACTCAGCCAAACAGACCTACAGCTCCAATAACAGTTGTTCTACCTACGTTCAAGTTACACAACAGCAACATAAACGATTCAATGCACAATATGTAACAGTCTGATGATATAGTCTTGGAAAAGTCAGTCTCAATTAAAAATTGAAATTAAAACTTGATCCCAAGTGTACAGGTTCTCTTCAAGTATATGTTTGTTCACATGTTGGGTACATAAAACATTATTGTTCTTTAATAATGCATTATTGTTCTTAAATAATGCAGTGCAACCTCTACAGAGCAGCCCTCTTGAGCAACAACCTCCCTTCAACAACAGCATGATTTTTTTCCTACTGTACGATATTACTATTAATTTAACCTCACCTCTCTAGAGCAACGACCTCTCAACAACAACATATTTTTGCTTCTCCCAAAGGGTGTTGCTTTGGAGACGTTGCACAGTATATAAGTATTACATATTCAGAATAATTTTGATCGCGATATCACTTAATAGTGTGTTCCTAAAAAAAGGTTGAACTTCGCACAATTCAGATTGCTACCGTAGGAAGGAATGGTGTCTTTGTAGAATTAAGGAGTATCGTTAGGAACTTGTAAGGATTTCTGATGCTTTAACGCATTTCTGTTGCTTTACATTCGTTCGGAAATTAAGATCAGGCAAACAACTGGTTTCGGCCAACTTCCTGCAAAGATATAGGGTTGGTAGGTCGGTGATATTTTTTCTGATACTGTTCTCATGAAAATGAAAATACCGAAAAGAGAATTAATGCCCCAGACCTATCTTTTGCCTTATTATTGAAACTGTGTCTCTTTGAGTGTCCGCACGTGATTCGAAAAAAGCGTGTTATGAACATGTCTGATTGCGATAGCTTATCATACATTACCAGACGAAATATAATATCCATTCTTGTTATTAAACAGATACTTGAACATTCGTATAATATACATTTTTAATACAAAATCATCTAACCACCGAGGCTGAGCTCAAACACATATTTGTTATTTCCGAAAGGTTATTAGGAAGATTTTCGATAATTGTAGATGTTTAGCTATTGTTGTATAACATTGATTCGGCTATGTACGAGACATGCTCGGTCATTTCCGGAACTTAATATAAATATGTACAGTATAAAACATTTTTCATCTCGATTTTCTCCGTAACAACTGTGGTTTCAAATACTGCAAGGATCGTTGACTATGTGGATTTATGGAAAGATTAGGATCAGCAAACTTCATAAATTAAACATTTATCAATGCAATCAAAATTCAAAGCGTGTCATTTTTAGTATCTCACCTACTTGACTATAAAGTTTTCGAAAGAAGCATGTGGGCACTAAAGGCTATTTGTACAACCTATGTTTGAACTTAAAACTTGTCAATGTTCAAAAATTAAAAAAGATCAAAGGACACGAAGGTGTGAACAGTGTTAGTAACATCTCGTAATAGAATACCGAGACAATGCTTGAAAAGTTATGAACTGAAACGAAAACATGCAAATATCAGCATTAATATATCAAATTTTGATTGCACTGTTGTGCCTGATGGGAGGAGGTTTTGTTGTATTTTGTTTCGCTTTATGTCAAATTCTTCTCGCCAAATTGTGAAATGCAGCGAGAGACATGTCGACATCTTGACAATTCATAATTGCCATATTATAAAACTGATTTTTTTTAAATAACCTGTAACAAGGACTATAAATCATTCTACAGGCCTAATTAAGCTGGTGCAGTGCAACATGGAACGAAAACCAGTTTAGGACCTGAGTGTTAAGTATACCTGATTGTGATTTCAATTTATTGTCCTTTATCTGTAGTGTTTTGCTATCTATTCATCTCGCAAGGGCTGAAAGAGAAAAAAGTTGAATTATTCATTAGTCATAAATTTAGGTTATTTTGCCTTAACTATAGGTGTGTGTAGTATATGGCTGGCTTTGTTACAACTCCTATTGCATATGTATTTAAGTATATGATTGTAATGATATGCGTTGACATGATCCTGATTTAAACAAAAGTACATTTGATTTATCACAAAAATGTTTATCTGGTTAAGTTTAAGATTTTTTATTTGTTTTTGTTATGATGGTGTTCCTATTTTTCCGTGTGCAGTTATAGCGGGTGTGGTAAGGTGGACTTTATTACATGAGTCATTTCTTAGAAATTCCATAGCTACGTTACATATTTAGCGTCTGAATTTCCAAGGTGAAAATCAGAACTTTCGGATTATTTTCTTTTGTTGTCGTTGTTTACATTGTCCAAAGAGTAAAGGACAGACTTTCGTAAAGGTCAGATAGTAAGTATATCGAATAAGTAATTTTAGTCAATGTTTTTGTGTGATCTCCCTGACTACGGAAAGTGCCATATTGACTTAAATCCTGTAACGACGTATACTTAAAATCCGTTCAATAAGTACGGGAGTACTTAGTTCAAAACTGTTGGAGAAATGTTGCACAAATATATACTTAAAGTGTTCAATCTACTGATTGAAGCTGCAAGTATTCTGTGCATTCTGTCTTTATAAAGACGATAAGCCAAAAGACGTGACTAAAAGGTATAGACCAATTACTCCACTTTACAAACTACAGTAAAACCTTGTTATCTCGAGGAGTTATCGGAACAGACTAAATGCTCGAGATAAAGGCGGCGCTCGTAATAACGAGGTATTTGTATGTTGGCTGAAAATTACACACAACTAAGAAAAATATTGGCGGGACTTAAAAAACTCGAGATAATTCGGGTGCTCGTGATATCGAAGATTTACCGTACTTGAATCTGTAATACACGGTAGACTAAACAAGCGATGTCTACTTCACAACAAGGGCTTTCTAAATACTCAACAACGTGCGTATCAAAGACATACCGGTCATATCAGCCACCATATTGTTCCCAGTTCCCAAAGTGTCCGACAAGGTGGCGTACTGTCTACCTGAATGTGCCCTCTCTACATTGACAAACTTCTGTGTAGCTTAGAATCATCTCCACATGGTATATGTATATAACCTATAAACACGGGAAACCCAACTTTAGCAGACGACCTAACACTGATCTCTCCATCACTGACGTCATTACAATCACAACTCAACAGTGACACAATACGCTAATACTTGGCGATATTAACTGAACGAAAACAATTGTAAGCTTGTAGTGTTTGACAAAAAGCTAAACCAGGACCATTCTATATACATAAAGGACACACACTGTGGTGTTAGTGAGAATGCCACACACGCTGGTATCAAGCTCCATTATACTTTGAAATGAAAGAACGCAATAGAGAACAGACTTCACAAAGCCGGGTTATCTTTGTTCTCTATACTGACAAAAGAACAAAACTACGACAACATGAATCCACGAGCGCTAGTTTCTATTTTCAAAAGGACATAAATACCTGTTGCTCTCTATGGTGCAGAATTCGGGAACAGTTTAACCACTCAAAACATTACTTTGTTAGAGCGCTTTATTTGCCTTCGTGCTAAACGTGTACAGCACCTACAATCGCGGACGAGGACCGACTCTGCATGTCCTTGATAGGCTGGCAGCCTATAATAGCAGACGTAGCCCTGTAACCCGGCGATCCGGGTTCAAATCCCGGTCGCATCAAGTCAATACCCTTCTATGAAAAATTGACAAAAATGTCGAGTTTCCTCCATACGTGGAGAAGTTGCCGGCTCCTTGTGGAAGGGTAAGTTAGTAAAGATTAGAATACAGTCCAGGAAAACTGGTTAGGTGAACTGGTCGCCGTATAATGTTTACTGCGAAAAAAGGCAATTAACGGACAGATGATAATTACAATGATATATTACATACCGCCTGCTGTATGTTGTTTACTCCTGGCCAATATCAATGAGACACCAAATCAGAATTTTCTATTTGGCCAATGACATGTTGAGAAATAGCATTTTTGCTCCCATTGCTGGATAATAAGTTTGCGCCGAATCAGGTTATTATAGTGATATTTATGGTTAGCATGCGGTGTCATTCTTTTTTCTGTGGTTTTAATGTGTATTGGTGCAGAAACTTCATTTCAGAAGTCGTAACTCTTGTACATGTATACATTATGATAAACATATTTAACACGTGACGTTAGGTATAAATAAATTCCTGTCACGCCTTGTGTCTCATTTAAACAAAATATCATCACGATCCACGAATTAGCCTGAACTAAAAAGTAATTGTTTGATTCTAGTTATTATTATTTCATCACATACGCCGTCAAGGTTCATGTTTCTGTAATCTTGCATTAAAACGAACAAATACGCTTCCAGTAGTGAGCTTATTATCTAAAATTTTACAGAACGAAACGAAACCCGCTGCTTCAATGATAAAATCATAGGGCGTGAAAAAAATGAAAGAGCTTACAAAAATTTTCGTATATATATATACATACACCCGCCCTATTTGTGACAAGCGCTGTCATTATATTTTGACATGCAACAATTCAATATACGATAGTAACGACACTAGAATCACGCTATGATGGCGTGGTCAATATAAGTGCACTACATTAGCATGCAAATTATTGGTTTATTTAGGGATAAAACACAGAACTTTGACTGATATGCAATTATCGCCATAATCTGAATGGAATCCCCGTACCGTATTCTCTGGACTGAAGACTTATCTTAGATCCGATGTAACATTCAACGGGTCATAGTGGCGTGTTTGTAATAGTCACGTTTTTCTTCAAGATACGTGAAATACCTGTATCTCCGCTTACACTAGGTATTAAGGTCATATTACGGGTCAAAGAAGTTTTATGATCAAGTTCATTATATAATCAAATTGATATTTAGTGGAAAATTGAAATCCGGGTAAAAATAGTCGTTATAAAGAAAAAAATCTTAATATTAAAGTTGTTCGCTTTTGTATGCGCGATAGTATATAATGTTATGTTCATTTAGTGATTAATTGACTAACTTCTGGTCTATCACCCAATTTATCATTCGGCCAGGGAATGCTAAGAACTATAAATGTACTAAAGGCGCCTTAACATATCGAAGAATTCTCCTTAAACGGTATCCGAGACTCGGCTGTCCGAAACCATGTACACTACAGCCAGTCACTGATCGGATGGTATGTAAAATCTTTTGGCTTCTTTGTTTTATCCGGCACTCTTTGTACATTAAACCCGTCCAAATTAATTAAGGATACGATATCAAGCGGAACCTGTATCCTCGTACAATAGGTTCGATTGGAGGGAGGTTTTACTGTATACGAAAATATTTCAATTACCAACGTCATCAGCAATATCACATGGGTTATTGCTTAGTCACGTGTTCGAATTAACCAATGAAAACACACTTGTTATAACAGCCAATGTAAACCTCTGAATAAAGGCTAACTTTGCTGTAAGGTCATGTTATGAATCTCCCTTTGATGGCCTTTGTTCACTGAGTATACTAATATTTCTGCTTCACTGAATGTCTTTGTTAGTGTCGGGGTATAGGTAAGACTGTCCTTAAAAAGATGCTGGTTAGCGGTTACACGACTCAAACTTTAAAACAGAGGCAGTAGGTAGCACATGTTTGTGCTGAAAATCAAAAGCTAGAGTAAGCAACGAAAACAAACTTGTCAAAATCGCTAAAAATATTTTGGGGTCGGTGAATTTGTAATGAGTAGGTCACGTGACTGTAAAGTGTTTCAAAACTCAAAAATTAATCACAAAGCTGGAGTCTCGTTCCTTTAAATGCTGCGTAAGACATGACATACTATTTCAATAGTCTAGAAAACTAATGCCTGACTAGCAATAGGTTCTTTATTTAAGTATGTATCACATGTGTAGAAAGACACGTGATTTGGAGTAACCGCATTTAACTAGAAACCGCAAAACAAGACTCATGCGTAAAATTTAGAGTAAAAAGTTTTTTTCGTAAGTTTTTTTTAATTTAATGTTTTGTATCATTAGATCAACTAGATTTTCGAGAAATCTACACATTACACATTATGTCCTTGGAAATATTACGTTAAATATACCACTTTATGAAATAGGAAATCGCAATGAATTTACGGAGTTATTCATTCTGTTCTGTTGCGCTTCAAATTGTAGTACGTAGGTAATAATAATTTTACAGCCGAATAACTGAAAAATATTTTTACGCGTTTATTTATCATAATTTTTCTAGGTTAAACGTTTTAACACATACGCTTTCGGGTATAGGTGCGGAGTAAAACGCGGTTAAGATTAAATATTGTGATGTCTTAACAAGTCATAAAGTCCGGCCACCGTAAACAGACTTAGAACATATTCCATCTCTGGCCCGCGACCGTGGTCCAGTCGTTAGTGCGCTGCTTTTGTAACTCGGCGATCCGATTCAAATCCCGGTCGCGGCAGGTCATACACTTTTATGAAAATTTGACAAAAATGGCGATTTTCCTCCATATGTGGAGAAGTTACCGGCTCGTTGTGGAACGGCAATGTTAGTGCTGATCAGAATACAGTCCAGGAAAACTGGTTAGGTGAACCGGCCGCAGTATATACCTGAAAAAATGTTGAAAAATATTCCATCTCCCTCTTATTTGACTGTAAACGCAAAACAGTATGAGCCTTCACAGTCGAATCTGTCGTAAAATGCCTCACATTTGGAAAAGTAAAATAGTTTAAGAGGAGGTGTAAATTAATCACAAATACTCGCACTAGAAGTAAGACTTTAGTAGAACCACGTCTGGTGTCAAACGGTTTTGATATTGTGGTAGTTTCATAACAAGTTGTCATCAAGTTTCATAACAAATGTAGATGAAATAAATCGATCCAACTTTTAGCGCTTGTTATAATGAGATGTGGTCTCTAAGAGGGATTTTACTGTACTGGTCTTTACTGATAGGATGTCTATAGTTACAAGTTTTATATATTTTTTGTATATTTTTACGAATTTTCGGTTTCATTTCACCGTCTTTTCTTTTTTTTCCCACTTGTTACCGTATTGTTGGTTCAGCAATGAACAAATGAGTCTTTGTACAAATGCCTCGTTCGCAGGATGTATCATTCCCTGGATAACTTTTTTTCTGGTTCAATTATCAATAAAGGAATCATTTGATCACGTGATTTAATGTTCTGGTACCAATATAAGACACAAACACCTGGTTCATAATATATGAGTGAAAAACAGATCTTGTAAATTTATTATTAAAGACGTTGTACATTGTATTTGTAATATATTCGCTGTCGATAAAATAGTGTTATTGCCTTGAAAGTCCAGGTGCGGTAACAGGCGCGTTATTAAACATTCTCCCGACAGTGTGGATGATTAAGGTCACTAAATTACCTCAGATTTCTATCAAATACCACGAAGTTAATATTACTCGCCTAGTACGAAATGACACGGGCAGTATTATATATGTACGCATACATTCCATTCATAGTAAATGTCGAAATTATGATCGCTTTTTGTGCCAAACGTTCTGTCTTAAAACTGAAGTGTCTCATTATGAAATATTGAAACAGTATTAAATTCGGTCCGAAAATTAATGATCGTCGTAATAAGATGGCCTTAGATATTGAAGTGGTCGCTAACTGAGGTTTAACAATTCTAGTTACATGTACTTACAAAATACTTTGTCTCAGCGTTGTTCTCCGGTAGAATTTGACATTATCGGAGTTGCTTGGTAAAAAAATGATATGAGCGGCGTAATTCGCGAAATATTGTACATGAGCCGTGTTTGTGGTTTGTGGCAGCGGAAGTCTGTGAAGAAAGGTGTAGAGTCGATGACATTACCTGGCAATCCACCGGTTTTGAATATCCTTCAATTTTTGTGACTGTTTTTGCAATAACCAATGGTAATTTTTGTAGACATAGTCGTCCGGAGTGCTGCAGACAAATGCTTATCTATATTTAGACAGTAGATGCCAGCTTAATTCAAAATTCCCATCATTACTATCTTCAAATGTCTTATGAAACATATACAGCAGACAAGACTGCTAGAACTTTGTGTTAACGCAATCCATTATTTCTTTGAAGCTGATGGAAGCATGATTAGTTCATAAGAAAACTAATTCACGGTGTACCTAATTGTATGAACCATGTTTAAGTCGCTGCTTGGAGTTTAAGAGACATCGCAATGTTTGACATAATTGAATTAAAATTCTAATGCATTTTGTGATTTACTTCCATGCAGAATGATTAGTTTCTTCAGGCAACAATCTGTAAAACTCATTTGCTTCATTCAGTTTTCGACAACTCTAAACTGATTTCAAGATTTCTACATAGCAAATATATCAGAATGACAAATTAAGTCCTTTGGCGAATGGAATATAGTCGCTCAAGGGGGTAGGCGCTCAGCTCTGACAGGAAGAAAGTTCGTCGGTGTTTTGACTGTGGAATACAGAACCCGATAGCACCCACTTTACATTTCGCTAGTTCCACGCAATAACAATCTTTTTACAGGCGATAATTATCCCCTGATGGGCGAAATCAGGGATACTTATACCTGCCCTAATCCTAACCCATCATATTCCATCTCTCTGATAATTATCCTGCTTAATCGCCCGATTAGCGATAAATGTCGTCTTTAAAACTATATTTACCAGGTGGCACTAGTGAAATTAAATGTGGACGCTATAAGATTCTGCAGTGGAACCAGATCGGTTGAGTACACGAGACGGTTTCACATGTTATTGTAACTGAATGTCATTTACATTTCCGCTGATCTGCACAATTAGGAAACAGACAGCTGACGGGATTATTGGTCACTGGTTAGTTGGGTCGTTGATTGGTGTAATTTATTACTGGGTTATTTTTTTTCCTTTCACAGGAAAATCATTTTTGACCGTATCGCTAACAGTTGACATACAGCTTGGCGATATGGTACAAGTACAGTATCGTAATGTATGTCACAGTTGTCTACTTAAGAGTAAAACCATAATCATTGTTTCAAGTTTGTTGGTTTATCGGCATAAAGTGCCTTTTATTATGTAAATACAGTAAAACCTCGATGTTAAGACCTCTTGTCCTATTATCGAGGTGGATTTATCATCAAGTTGAAGTAACGAGCGCGTGTTAAAAACAGGCCCAAAGATAAGTATTCAATCAATCAAATTGTGTTCTGTCTATATCAGCTGATTCCTTTAAACTAATCTATTGGTATCACTTAGATTTATAATCGCTGAATTTTTACTCTGTTTTTTTTGTGATGACAATTCATTGCTGTTGAATTGAGCGGAAAACACCACCAATTGTATACATGTATACATTGAGACTATTGTTAAGTTGTCATGAATAAACTGTTTTTAAACAACTTACAGTTTGAAATCAAATACGAGATGCATATGAATATATTGCAGTGGGTATCTGTCTCCCCTTAACCCACACCCACTAAAATTACGCCGACGAAATAAACCCACCCGGGGACACGCTCCTGTATACCTATTTAACGAAATAGAAAATATGACCAAGTCGGCACTAATATAATAGCTGACTGTAGATTACATAAATAATATCAAAATCCACACATTGAAGTTAAATCTGACAGGAATTTTACAAAATAAACTCTGAAAACCAGCAAATATTTTTTTATTCCAATCATATTGATCCAAATGTTGCCATGACGATTTCGTCAATATAAAATTACTGACGAATAACACACGTGTATATTATTAACAACTACAGCAATTCTCCAAATATATGTAAAATGACTGATAATAGCGCAATTAGTCCAAATAAATCTCAATACGATCCAAATTATTTAGAAAGGACGCCCCGTTTTTTTTAATGTTGTCAACACAATATAAATTTTGTCCAGTAAGCGTCATGATATGCACTAAATATCAAAAGAAACGATGCTCACTTTATAGCGAACCAATTAATTATTACAAGAAAATTAAACGCCGTTCCAGAGAGGGAACCTTTCTCTAGAGGTAATGTTTAGGGAGGGAACACTGTCCCGGATGAATTAAAAGTAAGATTCCATTTTTAACATTTCATTTAGAATGCAAGTTTAACGCAATTTGGTGGCGGCAAAGTAAAAATGATCGTGGAGGGGGTGATTAAATTCCTAATGGCATAGTTCTACGGCGTGACTAATACTTTAGAATCGCATATTTTCGTAAAACATTTAATTTCATAGATTTCGTCGATGAGCTTAGCCACGAATTCAAGTATTCACGGATTAAGTTATTTACCGATAAAGGCAAATCCACGAAAGTTGGTATTAGCGAAATTAAATGCAACTACAGCATTTAAATTCTGATGCACATTGTTTTTATTGTAAATGCTTTGAAGTGGGTTGGATACTAAATTTAATCTACAGCCTAGCCACTCTAGGCAAACAGATTATTACACATCATAGACTCTATAAATTGAATCCCAATGACAAACGAGCTAATACATTATTGATTCATTGAAAACAACATTCGATTATATACATATGAATCATACAAATTGATTTACATAGGAAACTGACTTCACAGGAAATTCTACACGCAAACAAGTTCCATCCCCCAGCTCACCACGCAGACTACATTGTCACAACCAACCAACCAACACTCACACATCTGCATAAAAATCAACTCCCTTAAATTTCACGCACATAAACACCGTTTGCGCCTACTTTTTCCAAATCTTACCACTCTTTCTAAAGATACTCATTCCTCCAAAATCTACCCACTCTTTCTTAATGTACTTCCCTAATGTATCTCTCAAATCTACCCGTTCCTTCCAAATTTACTCACTCGCGCAAAGTCGACCCACATCTCTAAAATCTACCTACTCGTCCCAAGTTTATCTACTCCTTTAAATCTACCCGTTCCTCCCAAATCTACCCATTCCAACCCACTACTAAATCTATACTCTTCCCTTATCTATCAACTCCCTCCAAATCTTGCCACTCCTCCCAAATTAATCAACTTCTTAATCTTATAATGCCATACAATCTAACCACTCCTAAATCTAACCGTTGCTCCAAAATCTTACAATTAATCCCAGATCCTATCATTCCCTCTAATTTTCCCATTCCTCCAAAATCTACCGACTTCACACAAATCTACTCATCCCTGCTAAATCTACCAGAGCTCCTTTCAATTCTAACCATTCCTTTCAAATCTACTTACTTTTCCTCAATCTACCAACACCACTCAATCCTATGACAGTCCAAAACCATACCGACTGGCTTATATCCACTCCCTGCAAATCTACTAACAACACGGCGCTGCTCATACTAACAACCCAACCACAGGATACGACAAATAGAAAAACAAACAGAGGGTTATAATGACACCCGCACCCATATTAATAGCACAAATTACAAATTGCCATTTATTGTTATCATTTATTCATCATAATGACGATAGTCACCGAAAATTTGAAACAGGAGAACATCACATCGTCATATAAATATGATTCATAAACACGCGGCCAAAATCGTCTACTCCCACACTAAATGTCCAAAATATTCGTTATTTGCTTTCCAATCGATTACCTCATAACATTGAATGAGTCTGGAACTAGCTTTCCTCCATTCATACAAACTGACACAGGATTGGCACAGGCCCAGGTCTGTTCAATGTAATTACATTGTTCTATTACATCTTTTTGTCAATGGATTTCTTGTTATATGAAGTTATTCCCTGGCAGTAACAACTAATGATGTCTGGCCTATGCTGAATCCCCTACATTTCATGGTCTTAAGATAATACTCTAGTGAATCATTTGCTGATAAACTAGGCAAGATCTTTACTGTTCCGTATTATTGAATTTTCCAGAAAATGAGAAAGTATGGTGTATTTGAAAATCATTATCAAATGCAGGAATATCGTCTCACTGACAATTATTGTACGCTCTTCAACATAATAGACTAGATCGGAAGTTGTTTATTTTTCGTTATATTTGCTGGGATGATTTTGTAAACAATATTGGATTAAGACGGAATAGTGTTGCATAAATAATAAAATAGCAGTACAGGCACTGTTTGAAACTGAATAACTGATTTAACATGTTGTCTGATAATACCACATTTCCCCGCATCTTAAGCAGACCACTTTTGAAAACATTGGAGTAATTGTGGCAAAAGAAGCCATTGCTTGTAATGAGTAATGGCTTCTTTTGCCACAATGGTTTCCACTCTGTCAGAGAGTAATAACCCAATTTTCCTAAATAAATGCTTTGTAATATTAGAATGTGGGATAATTATTACTATCGAACACTGACAATGATTAAACACCGTTTACTTTATTATTACCAATTTATAAACATCAAACAAAACATCACGACAGAAACAGCAACACACGGAACAGAAAACAATAGTTCTGTCAGGCAAAAAACAGCAATGATATTAACCGCATGTATTAACCATATGCAATGTACATATAAATGTACATTTTTTTATAATTTCAAAACCAATACACGATGAGAGTCGCGATGATATCAAGCATTCATTTGAAGAAATGGATGAGAAATTATCTGATGATAGTTAAGTAGAACTTGTACGTGCAAACAAGCTCTGCCAATAAGATCTGATCTTGTCTGGGTCGGATATTGTAATTAATAATTGATTAACTAATTAGATAACTCCACGCGAAGAAATCTTTTTTTCAAGAGATGTGAGAATAATATGATATGGAATGATGACTTGCAGAAAAGCAATCCTTTGTGTGTCGACTTCAGTATTAAGACCATTTTATTATAAGGACCTGTTAATATTAGGAGCGGGGGACTACCGTGGTCGAGTAGGTTTGGTCACTGACTAGTAACGATTAGCACATCATCGCTGTGAATTCGAAATCAACTGGGTAACCGAATTTGACAGGTGAGGAAGCTGTCCAGCCAGCTTACGGAAGGTCATTGGTACTATCCAGGAAAACGCCTGATTTCTTCGACCACCGTAAAGGCTTGAAAAGTCGCTTATTGACGTTAAACCTAGCGAAAACAATGGGACTGGTATTTAATATCACCTCTCGATCGTTTAGTTGATATTTTTTTCAGATTTACCTTTGGTCCCAGTGGTGAATGAGAGATGTTGATATTTTACTGTAAGTGGCTAAGCCAAATTGATCTCAAAGTTTTACATTTCACAAAACACCAAATATTGTTACAATCTGTGCCCCCTTTGGTGTTATATAAATGATCGTATTTAACCTTGAACTGTGTTCAAGTTAAATATGTACATCAGGTTTGTCAGACACAGCAATGCGTTATCTACCTTTTAATTTCGTCTCTACTCCTTGCATTTTTCCAGTATTCATGTTTATGATAGCTCGAATAATTGCACCATTATGCTTATTATTTTACTTATTACATTGACTCAGATTTACAGCTAATAAAACTACAATGGGTTGAGGATTGTGTACATAAGTACTGAGACGATGTATATGCTGTTTTGAAATTAAGAAGGGGGCGTGGCGGGAGGCTGTCGAAGAGTCAGGTGTTTGCTAATGTTTATGTTCAGAATGTGTATACAGGAACGTGAATTATTTGTATAAATCCAACGCAGTAGCCCGATCAACTTGCTGAAATTCCTACTCGACCGTACATATAACATTAATATTGATAGGTCAGTACATTACGACAGACAAATCCGTCTTAATGAGGACTCGTTTGCGAAAAAAGCAAAAATTTGAAGCCTCCTACAAAGCGAATAACAAACCGAAGGTATGGACAACAAGTTAAAAACAAGTTAAAAATAGCCCAAAATCACGAATGTAAGTATATGCACTTCTTCAATAGCATTAAGGGCGCGTGACATAGGTAATGGTTAGGAACGCAATGCCCACAGAATTAGTACGGATCTACGTTGTTCTGAATATATTTCATCAAACAAAGAGAAATTAAAATATTGTGTTTTCATCATGTTTGTTTTGTCTTTATCACTTTGATATTATCATAATTCGTATTAAAACATCCGACATTGGTTCAATGTCAGACATAATCCTTTTCAAGTTGTTTCTATAATTCTATGTGACGTCACTGAACTGCAGCATCAAAGGAATGTAAATATTAAAGACATTAAAACGTTTTAAATGTATGTTCAGACATAATGGTGCGTTTGTGCCATCTAATTCCTTGGCTGCATCATCAATTGCGTTGTTGTTTTCTACAATAATTCTTATTTTTAAAATCAAATTTGGGAAAGACATTGGTATTACTATCGGGTGGGCTTATTAACATATCCGAAAGTAAATGGTCTTATATTGAGGTAGATCGCAAAATAAGGTTTCGTTTTTGTAAACATGTTCGTGCTAATATAATATAAAGAAGTGGTGGTTAAATGTGTTAATTGTAAAACCATCCTTTCATCAATAGATTCACAATCCCATAATTAAAGTAAAATGGCTCAATCTTAATATTTAGGAGTGTTGCCAAAGGAGCGTTTATTTTTATCATACCCACGTGCTAATATGATACAATGGGGTGGTTGTTAATTATGTTAATTGTTAAACGATCCTTTCATTAACAGATTCACAATCCCATATTCTTCTGAATTTCCCGTGACCATAGTCTATATCTGTACATACTCTTGTTTACACATGGTACCGAACTATTTGTTCAACTGATAGTGTCATCTTGATTTATAATGGTTTAGTCCAGTGTTTTTTATTAGGGACTGGAACCATTTTTGAAATGTGGAAACCCCTTTAACCCTTTGCCTCATAGACATATTTTGGACTTTTCCAAGTTCAATGCAAATATACTCTGACAGAGTGGAAAACATTTAGGCAAAAGAAGCCATTACTCATTACAAGCAATGGCTTCTTTTGCCACAATGTTTTCAAACGTAGCCTGCTTCACATGCGGGAAAATGCGGTATCAGGCAATGGTTTAATTTGATAGTAATGATGGTCAGAAGCAAAATTAACATGCATCGAAGATTTATATGTTGGTTGGTTTACTTTAAATTCGTCAGAATTTGGAAATATGAACGGTGATAGCCACTGAGATGAAATATATCGCAATAAAGTTTGGATTTAGCTTTTTTCTGCCTTTTTTCATAATCATATAACATCGACAAAAATTGTGACCGAGACCAGAAAAAATGAAAAGTCGTGTTTACAGTTACCCAGCTGACAAATTTTGGCACCTACCCATAAGATTTTTGAGGCAATACCTAAGTACAAGCATAATTTGGAAATGTATCGTACCTCGTGCTGTCACATTGGGTATGTTTGCAAAAATAGATTGAAAAGAAATTTTTTCCAACCTAACTAAACTATTTTCAGTCAATAAACACAAACATGATTATTTTTTCTGACCTTACTAATTCTATAAAACGCCTAAGACGACTTTTTGTCATTCAGGAGCTCAGAGGCTTTGTAAACTTTGACTCATTTTTTATAATTTTCTTGTGGTTTTGGTCAGGCTAGAAAGACTGTGTTTTACGAACGGCATACGCTACGTTTTATATGGTCACAAAGGTGGTAAGAGTGTAGCGGTTTTACATCTTTTTATATTTTTGTGGGGCTGGTCTGGGTAGAAAGGTTTTGTTTCATGAACGACATACGGTGCGGTTTTACACGGTCACAGGGGCGGTTAGAGTATTGCGGTTTTAATATACAATATTAATTTCAAGTCGTTGTCATATCGACAAACTACAAGTAATATGTGTGCATTACGTTCTTTTCAAAGAGCCAATCCTATTCTATATTGATTCGCTTGAATTATGAGACGATCGTTTTTTTGATAAGATTCTTATTGCAGAAAAGATATTCAAACTAAGTTCAAGAAGTATGATAAATTTCCATGCATGCTCAATTTATAATTTAGTATACATTAACTTCGAGATCTTAGTCCTTTGAGATTAATGTAAATGCAGGTTGCATTATGATGTCCTATCTGTACAGTAAAACCTCGTCATCTCGAGGAGTCATCGGAACAGACTAAATGCTCGAGATAAAAAGTGGTACACGTAATACCGAGATATTTGTTTGTTGGTTGAAAATTATGCAACTAAGATAAAAAAAAAATGACGGACATAAAAACTTCTCGAGACCTGTCGGGTGCTCGCGATATCGATGCTTGTAATAACGAAGTTTTACTGTACATGTTTCCTGTACGTTGCGGTATGGCTAGTGGTGGGAATAGCGCCGATTGTTTCGTGGGCTGTATTGTTTTTTGGGGTTTGGATTTATGGTCGTGAGACATGTTAATTGCGCATAATTTTGATTTATTTACAAAAGCATAAGCGACCAATGAGCTTGTCGATGAGTTAGGCATCAAATGACGGACCTAAACCTAATCATAGTCATTCTTGCATATCTTACTTTGTTTCAATGCACCTTTATTTTTTTAAGTCTGAATCTGTAGATCCTTTTCTCTGAAACCGTTTCCTTGTTTTGTGTGCGTCCAGTTCTTGTATGAATTGTATTTTATTTAAGCCAAATTCCAACTAAATCAGCAACTACTAATATTCGACTGATGTCAATTCAATAATCTGGTAAAATTCCATCACATATATTCGCCGCAATTCGAGAGTTCAGTGTCTACTATTACCATTGTTACAATCGATTTGCGCAGCATCTAGTGTCTCATTATACCATAATTCTTTTTACGTTAACTAAATACCTTCATTACCAGATAAAGTCGTCTGCTTGTATTCTGTCCAATGATACTCGTTCTTCGAGTGGCTCCCGGTTGACTTCTACAACAATGACACTTTGAACTGAGAAACCGGTTCAATAGTCGATTAAATCTATATTGTGTCGTTGTGTTGCATTCTTATGTTTTGGTGCGTTGTTGTGTTGCGGTTTTTTTTGCAGTGTTGCGTTTATAAATTATGAAACGTCGTTTTGTGTAATGTAGAGTTTTGTTGTGCTGTTCCGCTGTTGCGTTAAAGTGTTATCTTGTTGTTGCTGTTAGCGTAGTTTATCAACATCATTGTTGTGTGAGAGTTACATCGGAATACCGGAAACTAATCTGATTTTAATTCCATCATAAAATCAAAATATGAATCTAGTGTAACATGTACGAAACTTACTCAATCGAGAATTTAATCAAAATCTTATAATTACTTCAGCATCCAGACTAGGGTCTGTTTTAAGAAGCAATTGATACGTCACAATATGCATTTAAGGGAAAATAAATAAGGCGGATTTAATGCAAGAATTGCGTGAAATTGGATCATAAACATTGAAACGAACGCCCAACGAGACATATCCTATAATTTGCAAGCTCTTCGTGAGAATTTCGATCGAACGGTAGAATATTATCTGACAATGGTTTTATATCAGACGAGCTGGGATACAGAATTAATGTAATGCATACATACGAATAATTGTGTAACAAACCAATTGTTTATGTATTATATAATCGTATCATGTCGTCCTAGGGAATTCGAAACACTTACATAAAATGTGGTTCTCTTGTTTTTAAGAGTCAACTATTTTAGCTCAGTTTGTAGGGAATAGGATTGTTAACAATCATGGCTTTGTTTCGAAACTGAGGTAATACATCGGTTTTGCCCCGTTTTGGGGGACATTCAGTACAACCTCTGCATTAAGAACGAATTAGGGGCCAAATAAAACGGTCTATGTATTAAGGTGGTCTCATTATGAAGTTAAAATATTGAAGAAATATTGAAAACCTGACTTAAAATAGTGGTATTTGTAACGAGGTGGTTATATTGTGATATATATTATGATATTGGAAAGGTTGCTAATTAATGTTTATCTGTGTTTTACACAATGCCAAAAGTCTCTCACCACTGTATTACGCGTTGAAAGTAAGCCTCTGTTGCTTATTCAATGATAGATAACTGTTTAGTCCAAGTAGGTACCCATAAACGCTAAACAAATTCATGTATATACAGTCAATACGTTGTGTCAGACAAAATACAAATCTATATATATGTCCATCCAAGAACATGGTGCGACAACAAACAATGAATCATCGTTTAATTTTACACGCAAAATTCTCCATTTTGCGCCGTACAGTCGTTATAAAAGTGCGTTCGACGTTGTCTCGGCACCCAGAGTAGAAAGATAAAATTGTTTGTACGTGAAATATCATAAAAATGTTTTGCCTCCACTTCATTGTAGTTTTTGGCATTAAATGTCAATCAATTAAAACATTCCACCTGTCAGATGTTCTCGGCTTTATGTTAGTCCCATCAGGGATGCGCATTGCCTTTTGATATTTCCAACACAGCCTTTGGACTTTTAATCATTCCTCATTTGATTGTTTAATTCTGGTATAAGATTTGAGGTCAATTAGAAACTATCACTTGGTAATTATTTTTTCGTTGATACCTTAATACATGTACCTTTTCCTGTGTGTGTTTGAGTATCAGAATTGAATACTACATAAAAGCAAATACAATGTATGCGTAACATTTTTGACGAATGACCGATATATTTGAGTACTCCTTGAAAACCTTCAGTGTAATCCTCTACAGTTTCTTTTCAAGTGTAAATCACATTCAAATTCTCGGTTAATGTCTTTTAGAATATTCATAAGAAATACTAGAATGCTTATCAATTCTTAAAGAATACATCTCAAAAAAATATCGAAGCCATTGGATATATTTCACTGAATCCCAATGGCTTTCACGCGCACAGCTTCACTGTCTATTTCTACGTCAATTATCGCGAATCGGTGATTTATTGTTAAATGTGGCTCCATGGGTCTGTATTAATGTAACTTCAACTTGTTGCTTTCGGTTTTGCCTTTATTTGTTGTTTGCTTTTTTCATACTGATGTCCTTGGTTCTGTTTATCATTGCCTCTTTTTTTCGTGTTCAAGGTTTGGTTCAATTATTCACTGGACTGGTTGAGCCTTATTTATGCTGTTTTAAAATATTTTTTAACATCACGCACCATAACTCTAACGTTTTTTATATCTAGCGCTGGTTATATTTTAAATTGTAGTTGAATTCATGAACACAAATTAATGTTAATTTAACTCACTTCATCAATCCTTTCTGATTAAGTAATCGAAATACGAGACAGTATTTTTGGTTTACCATATTCGAGATTGTAATTTTACAGTTGATTACTGCGAGTTTCAACGAAATAGTGTAAGTCATGTATGAAGGATATTCTTATTTATTCACTTTCACATATTGATACTGGTCATCATTTTTCCGTTTGCTTGTTTTTTTTCTATAATTTATCTTCAGCTGCAACCGTGGTCCGGTGGTTAGTGCACCCGATTGTGAGCCGGTGATTTGGGTTCAAACCCCGTTCGAGGCAGGTCATAGCATTCTATGAAAATTTGACACAAATGTCGATTTTCCGCCATATACGAAGAACTTGCCAACTCCTTGTAGAAGGGTAAGTTGGTTCTGGTTAGTATTAGTATACAGTCCAGGCAAACTGGCTAGGTGAAACGACTGTCTTACATAACTGAAAAATTGTGGAAAAACGACTTTAAACCCAGTGAAAACAAATTAATATTCTTTGAGTGAATTTATTCGACTAGACCTTGAACAATAATGCAAGCTATTTTCCTTTTAATCCATTAATCGTTTAAGACATACTTTATTCTTCTTGGAATTAAGTCCTTAGACAATGTGGATCAATAAAAATATTGTATTTTTTATAAATATTTTAAAATTATGTTTAGAGATTAGCCAGTTTGATTTTCTGCTCTCTTTGACTGTCTGGAATTCTTATTTACTGCATAATTTGAAAGTTGTCTTTACTTTAAATGTCCCACCAAGTAAATATCATTCTGAAAGTTAATGATTAGATCAGTTTATGAAGAAGGATTAAGAGTTAAAAGACTAAGACGTAGTACTGATGATGAAACTGAAGCGGGAAGTAGAAAGGATCAAGAGGATCATGTAGTGGTAGTGAGAATTTAGGGATAATGAAAAATAAGTGATAACGATGAATTTGTGGTAGCGCTGATGATGATGAGTGCTATACAGATCATCATAACAATATAAATGAACGTATGTGGGAAAGATAAGACAATTAGAACATGAGGAAATGAAATGACGATTGCCACATAGTGGGGATTGACATACTCGTTGATGATAAAGGTGGCGATGATGATGATTAACGGTAAATACTATGTAGCTTAATGTCAAAACGTTTCAGCATGCAGGTGGTTTTTATAAAGTAAAAACGCAGATAAACAAATAACTATTAGACTAGAAGGTCAAAGTATAACTTCACAGACAACAAACTAACACACAAGGTATAAAAAACGTAGACATCTCACTATAAACATGTCTTGGGAATAGAGACGTATCTATCAAGCAAAGAAGGAGAAACAATCTGCTTTTCTCCTGCATTGATATTTATGGTATCATTTGAGTTTTTTATTGTAAACAGGCCTGTAACATGAGACCAATGTTCCTACTAAAGCCTTTCCTTACTTTTAAAAGAAGAGTTCCATATTCAGCTAGTGGAAAACATAAACGGGAAAAGTTATTTTCTCCCCATAGATCAAGTTTTTTATGATACTGGTTCATTTTATTGTTTCTTTATGTTGAATGGATATTGGATTGGTTTGAGCGGTACTGGTTGCTTTGTGGAATATGTGGCACGCGAGCCACGTTGGCGGGAATGTGCTTTGAGCTTATGTAGTTTTTTGGGAGTGACCTTCCAGCTGATATTCATAGCTATTGTTCTGTTCTGTATGACAATGTGACGTGTTTTGCTCGTGACTTTTCCTTGGAAAGTATTTTTTAACTACTTTTTAAGTATTTTTTTCTACTTTTAGTATTTTTGCAGTGTTTAAGTAGGTGTGTCAATGTACTGAAAAACATTCAGTCTACCGGATAGCAATCAATATTAATTGATACGAAGATACATGTATAAATAATGCATTTACCTCGATAAATATGAACTTTAGAGTCGATCAATTTAGTTGGCTACGTTTGAAAACAGATCACGCCGAGAATGTATGTGCTAGGACCTGGATGTATAGAATGCGTGTTCTCTAGAATTGTGTCGTTTCCTGTCACCAAGACGGGAAGTCAATGGATCATTTTTGAAGCAACTTAATTGTCACTGGAATGTAAGTTTAGAGTTAGATTTCAATTTTTATGTCTATAAGCGCCGTTTTGAGACCATCTTTGTGTGAAAGAACTACGATACCTCTTCCTACATCTGTCACTTCTAGTCTTTCATCAGCTGTGCTAGCTTAATACGACATTTTGGACTCATTACTACTCTTATTCAGGATCAAATTCAAGGAACTTTTAAATTGACAGGAGCTGTTCACAAGAGACATCATTTCCACATTGTAACTCGCAATAAATATTTCAATACAGTCCTGCTTTTATTGGGTTGTTAAGGCATGACTTCCGTGACATAGCCAAATCAGATGTTTAGTTGTCTTCAGTCAACGAAAAGTTTAATCTACGGAGTAATCTCTGCTCTCCAAATACGTTCAGGTCCTGAAGAATTAATTAAGTTTAGAGTGTACTGGTAAGTGTACAGTACAGGAAAACTGGTCAGGTGAACCGACCGCCCAATATAACTAAAAAAATGTTGAAAAACGGCGTTAAACCCAGTAAAAATACATGGAACTATTCATCACTTTTATGGATTATTTATCATTGAATGGCTATGATATACACTCTGGAATTGGCGACAAACACCAACCTGGCCACTTAGTTTTGAGCCCGTCCTTAATAAACTATCGAATCAACTGTCGGTTTAATTAAATTAAAGCGTGCCAGATGTTACACAGATCTCGTGAGTGACGTCCTGAAACCCACATTAATTCCTCAGACTAAATTTGGCTGAAGGGAGAGTAAATGACAGAAGTAGAACGATTGCACTTAACGTGTAGACATTATCTGATTGCTTTAAAATCAAGTGTAAGATCAGGTAGACAGAAAGACACACAGACGACATTACAAATAAGTTCAGAGACGCGTTTCATAAACGAATCAAATTTGTCGTCTCTTGATTTTCTGGAAAGATTTCCTGACTTGTTTGTTTCAGAAGCATTGAACAATTCATGAGCTGGGAGTTAGGGAGTATTTAAAATTTACAGAAGACAGAGTCAATATATAAGACAGTGGCTTATTAATTTTACTGAATTTGTTAGTGCGCTGCACTTGTAACACGGCGATCTGGGTTCGAATCCCGGTCGCAGCAGGTCATGCCCTTCAATGAAAATTTGACAAAAAATGTCAATTTTCTTCCATATGTGGAGAAGTTATCGTTTCCTTGAGGGAGGGTAAGTCAGTACTGGTCAGAATACAGCCCAGGAAAACTGGTTAGGTGAACCGACCACCATATGTAACTGAATCACGGCGTCAAATTATCTAAGGTGCGTTTAAATTCGTTTAAATTCATCTCTATACTTAATAGTTCTATACAAATATGTTTTATTGTCTTTGTTTCAAATGTTGGGGGGTGTCAAAGCAAATAATGTTCCCATTTCACAAAATTGAAGTTTTGCAAATGAAGCAATATATAAGCCCTAAAGTAATACATTGTACATTTTACATTTCTGTAGTATCATTCCTTATCACGATTTTCCACTTTTTTCTTGACACAACATAAATATTGCTGGCACAGGTCAAGAAATGTCATTATCTCCTCTCTATCTTATCATACTTCGCTGTACACTTCAGGAAGTAGTAAATATAAAATTAATTATTTCCGGTTATGTATCGTACCCGATTTCCATATCTACATATAACTTGTTAAACATCTGAAAGGCCACAAGTTCATGCAATGTTCTAAGGACAATGTCCTTTTTGTTTATTTGCACTTAGGACAAATAATACCCTGACAATAGTTCATGTAATGTGAGTACATATTAAGATCATTTAAGAGATTTTTAGCCTTCGAAGTCACGATTTTTGTTATACCTGGACTATCGATATATATCGCTCTGATCACTTGGATTAAGGGAAAGAACATTAATATATGCACATGGAAACATTCTACAGCCGCCACATTGCTCTGATGTAAACACTATATTTACTTGGCCAGTGAGTCCTGTGAACAGCATCTTCGTCTTATAGAGTAAATGTATATACGGTTGCTTCAGAAGAAGTTGTGACTTGCTTTACTATTCTACTCTGTATGTTATGAAATGTTAAAAAATGCACCTTTTTTGCCATTGCCACTACAATTAAGCCAAGCCGCGGTTATTCGCAATTCAAAAACAAATACATTGACGGAGTGTATTTGGTGATTTCGTCTTCTTGATGTAAACAACGACAACTACGCAGTTAGGCCTCGATATTGTTGTTCGTCACATTCAGTCACGATGTTTACATCTGCTATGAACCTTATAAAGCTGTAGGGATTTAGAGACGATAATATTGTGCCTAGTGAGCATCAATTATAGCTGTTACTCCCACTCTCCCTCTCGCCTTTCTAAATAGACAAAAGTTGTGTACAATCGTATATTTATTGATCTCATATTCAGGGACATAACTATATAATATCCACATCAGATTTTTTACCATAGCATTCATTGAATTAAATTTATGTTTGGATTAATTCGTTTGTATCAAATTCGGTGTAGTGGGCATTTTCAATTATATTAATTTCTTTGCTGGGAATACTTCGTATAGCTGAAAGTGCAGAACAAAATGCTTCCGGAGGAATTTGATCTGAAAGTTGTTGTAGTCACCCCTCGGTCAACTGACACTACAGGCAATTATCACAAATACTCAACGGTTTCCGTTGAAATATAGGTAAACAAACTGCGTGACGTCCATGAAAAGGCACTTGCGATAGGAACTACATATATTGGGCATTCATGACACGCTTATGGAATCCTTGATATTTTGCACTCTATTATTTATTGCCACTGTTTGCGCACTTCTGACTTGATAATGTTCGTTGTTCCTTCCTAGCTGCTATTAGAGATATTTGAGAATATGTAGCTCAACATTAGAAATTAATTATATAAGTGTAATCCCTTTTCATATCAAATTTTATATTTTTATCAAAATTCATATTTTTGTATATGTTTAAAATATACAGCTGATTTTAGCTTAAATAGCTTAAACATTGCACTGACAGAATAATGTGTAAAAACATGATCTATACGCTGTGTTCATTGATACGATTTAATCACGAGCTCGATGTCTCGTGTCTTGACTGTATTTCTCTTGATGTAACAATTAAGAAAATTTATTTGGTGCGATAGAAAAGCATTAGCGTCCATTAGAGTACCACCCACGTAGACACCTCCAAATTAATACACTCGATTACAACCATTAAGTTTGCAACGATTTACGCGCGAGTAAGACATATCCGAAGCATTTGTGGTAACTATTGCCAATTGGGACCATCAAATAATACGCCTACATCACTGCGATGATTAGCTTACGATATATTGATCATATGAATCTACAGACTTGATATTATGTTCGGAACTACACAGATTGCCACAAAATGGCTGCTTTTGCGTCGATTAGAAGAATAATTTCGGATGCCTGACTAATCACATTTGAATCTGTCTGTGCTTAATGCATGTTTAACCCTTGATTTCTCTGCCCTTTTTCCCTAGGGATTTAAACGTTGCTGCGTCCATTCAGAGTCTCATCCATTTTGTCTGAGGACTTGGCAATTAATTAATCACCGTGCAAGGATGGGAAAATATACAGTGCATACAAAACAGAAAATCTGGGTCAATAAAGTGTATAATTATGATGTGAGTCAGATCACTGCAATCAAATACAGTCGAACATCTAAACAAAGCCTCGAAGGTGAGATATGATAAAATTGGCCTATTTGAACAGTTGGTCATTATTTAGATGTTTATTTGGACTTAAGTATCAATAAAATTGTGGTAACGAATAATTGTTGTATACATGATTGTCTAATGTACAGGTGAGTGTTACCTAAGGCTTGACTATGACATAACTTACATAATTGTCATTATGCGAAGTCACAGGAGGAGATCAAGGTTGGGGTTCGTGTAGAATCCAGGAACACTGGTTACAATATAGTTTATTACTCATTCACAATCCCTTCAACCAAAAAGTGTTCAGTTTGTCTGGCAGCATCGGGCAATACTCTATTCATAGGAAATTCAAATATTCGTGGAAATATGTACATTGTGCTGCCCAATTGACTCCTTCAATGGAACAAGCCGACAAGTATACTGCTACCATTGTTAAATAAGACAAGTCTCAGAAATAATTACGGAAAACCGGCGAAACCTAGCGACATATGTTAACATGAATAACATATACTGTAACCCGGCTAAATATGACGTAAACGCACACTTTAAAGGCGGACGGTTGAGGTTGGTTATATCCCAACCAACCACACAGACCGATCGAAAAAAGTAATACCGGTTGCGACGTATTTATGCGGCGCCTAGATGGCGTAACGACCGTTTTTACGGTGTATATCAAGACACTTCATAAAATTTCAACCATCAAACATTGTATGTTAAAATGTGAAGAATTTGATTAAGATCTTTAAAAGCGAGTCAGCTCACACATAATCAGTCCTGTCAAAAATGTCCGGGGTTGATGTAGCGCAAGTGCATAATAAATCATACCAAGATATCAAAACAAATCCAAATGTTCTTGCTTTGTCAGCAAAAAAGCCACCCACGCTCCTGTCAACGCTAATCGAATGAATTCAGCCTCTATTGATCTAATCGTGATCGTGTCGCTCCGATGAAGAACGCTACATTAATATCAATGTAATACCATTAGCGGAAATCCATACTTAATAACTGCGCATGCGCGAAGACGTGACCATGCATAATAGGATAAGCGTCATTTATCAGATCACCTCGACCTAGTTCGTTAATTATTACATAAAAGTGTGGCAAGAAAATGTTTATTTTATCCTGGTGTTAAGAAATATAGGGCAAAGTTGTACTAAAAACAGAATAAAATACTGAGAAAGGCGTCTCATTCAGAACATCGTGAAATGATTTCGTGCGATTTCGCCATTCACGATCTGCCAGAAAACTCGCGCTTCGATAACTTTTATTGGCCTACATTGGGTAAGATGTGTTCTGAAGTTTCCTGTCTCACAAATCATTGCGTTCACAATAGAACGTTACACATTTACACTCCATAACGTAAACCATCCTTTCTTCATAACCCGGTTGTCCTTTCTCTGGTACATCTTTGCTAAGATAACACTTCAACTGTAAGTGTAAATTTTCAGTCATCTAAAACAGCTACTGTCTGAACAGACGCAATTTTAATAAAATAAAACGTGTTTTTTTTCTTTACACGCAAGTAATGGCATGTATTTTAAGATGGAAACATTGTTTTCTCAGCTGTGAAACAGAAAACAAATCGTTTGAATTGGCCTTCCGTTGCAAATAACTGATAAGAAAGGTTTTATACTGAGCTCAGGAGGTTGAGGACCTGTCTGTATATTGCGGCATTTGAAAAAGGAACATACATCCCATATTATGAGGGTACCTCCTACTAATAGCGCATTTTTGCCTTTCACTAATGGTGCAGTTTTTGCCTCTTACTAACGGCGAATTTTTTGCATCCTACCAATGGTGCAATGTTTGGCTTGAAATAACCGAGTATTTTTTTTTGCCTCCTACTAAGGACACATTTTTACTTCCTGCGAATGACGCAGTTTTGCTCTCGTGAGTATCATTGTAACGAAATATTAAACGAAAGGTACTTCTGTTTTATTTTTAGCTCTGCGGCGTTAGCTCAGTTGTTAAAGAGACGGGACATTGGACTCTTGTTTGAGAGATCTGTGCTGCATGACCAAAACATGTTCTTCCATGATATCAAATTCAAGGGCTTGTGTCTCCCTCCTCAAAATTTACACGTCATGTCGAAAAGTGGGCGCCCGTTTAATGAATGGCTTTATAAAAACCGAGGCAATAATTATATGATTTAAATGCAAATTTGTACAATTTTTAGTTGTTACGTGAAGTCAATATCCTGAAGCAAGAGGCATGACATATCGTTTATTGTTTTGCGCTGTTAATATCATTTCGTTATTTCTCGACAATCAAAACATTTTCTTGTCACGAATTAATTATTCATGAGCTTAAATGCAGAACGCCATTAATATAGGACATCCAACTTTAAACATTCGACACAAAACGACGAGATAAATTATAGATTGAAACTGCAGCATTCAGCGACGCCTTATATATACGCCTTAGCGACGTATTCAATATGACGGCCATCCCTTTATACAGTTCAGTGCTCGATCCGAAATGAAACACTTGTCGGAATCACAAAGAAGTGTTGTTCTTTGGAGGGAGTTGCCCTTCGGAGGGAATTAATACATGTGTGTTTTTGCATTATACGTATGCGCCTTTTACTGTTGTTTTTTTGGAGGGAATCGGTCTTTGGAGGTGACATTACGGGAGGGAGCACTGTATAACCCCTGAAATCCGAACCCCTTCCAAAAGTCCAAAAGTCCGGTTTTCAGAGAAATACGGTTTTCAGAGAACTATTACTTGTAGAAGAGAATAAAATAAGACTTAAAAAGTCATCCAATTTTCGAAGAATCCCGGTTTTCAGGGTGTCCGGTTTTCAGGGGTTATACTGTATAATTATAGTGATCACTAGATATAATATAGTTTTTATACATACATGTACATACATATGTATGTTTTAATTGTTTATACTCTACGTTTTTGGTCTCAAAGGTAACTTTAATATTCAGGGGGAATTGGATATTTTTCCACTCAAACAATTTATCACATCAAATGATGCTATACCCATCGGAGCTACGAATTCCCTTGCTAATCTATAGACGCCATTGTTGACTATTTGATTGATAATATGGTATCAACATTTCTCGCCCGAGCTTCACATATAATGGACAAAAGGCAGTAGGAAACACGTTAGCACCAGGACAGGTCACTTAAAAGCATCGGTTAGTTCTTTGCCTGTCGTATACATACAGCTGATGCACTGAGAACAAAGCAATCAGCTTGGAGTCGGTCCAATCCCTATCTCCTACGTACTTAGATATTAGTATTTTCAAGAGAAAAACTACAAATATACTGAAAGAAAAAAGTTTAGCTTTTTTGAGCCTTTGGTTTTCGTCTATAAATCAATGTCGCTAAAACGTTTCCGTATTGAACAATTGTGCCCATTCATTGACAGCATGATTTCACTTGTTTTTGTACACTAGACCATTATGTAATCGTGAAACGTCACTTTCACGAAAATCGCGTGCAGTATGTACACAGCAAATCGGATGATCCTCCGCTGGTCAAAAAGTGCACAGTTCGAGAGCTTTCTTATCGTAAGCACATAAACTGGAAAATTATCTTTAAATCAATGATGAGATGTTGGCCTGGAATGACGTTTGAGCAACGTGAGAGAGCCATCGGTATGCTTACCGCTGGCATGTCGGCTAGAGACGTAGCTCGACATTTCCATCGCCACGAATCGACAATAAGTCGACTGCTGAACAGATTTCAGCAAACTGAGAACGTAGCAGACCGACCCAGATCAGGCAGACCTCGTAAAACCACGCCGCGGGAAGGTCGTTTTCTCAGGACGTCATTTCGACGCAATAGATTTCTTTCTAGTCGAAAGTTAGGTCGCTTGCTGAGGAATGCTACTGGCACAAGAGTTTGCGACGGAACGGTTAGGAATTGCCTACGTGCCGCTGGATTGACCGCTGGATTGAAAGCGTCCCGTCCCTACGTTGGCATTCCGCTGACGTTGCGACACCGTCAAACAAGACGTCAGTGGGCCAGGGTTCATCAGTATTGAACTCGCAGGCAATGGCGCGATGTTCTGTTTTCGGACGAATCAAGGTTTAACGTGTCATTTGCTGACGGCAGGGTTCGAACTTGGAGGAGACGAGGGGAGAGGCTGGACCAAGATAATATTGTGGAACGTGACCGTTATGTGGGCGATATCGTGATGGTTTTTGGCGGGCATTCATCATGATAGGAAGACAGATCTCGTTATAGTACCTGGTAATCTCACTGCTCAAAGATACTATGAAGAAATCATCGAGTCTGTTGTTGTATCGTATTTGCAACAACGTAACGTGGGATTTTCTAACATGATAATGCCCTTTCACACACTGCGAGGCTTACCCAGAACATTTCAAGCATCCATAACGTCAATGTGTTGCAGTGGCCTGCATGATCACCGGATCTCTCTCCCATTGAGCACTTGTTGGACCACTTAGGTCGTCAGGTGAGAGAGCGCCATGACATCAACAACGTCCGTGATCTTAAACGTGCCCTGCAAGCTGAATGGGTCAGGATCCCAATGCAGGTCATTAGAAAACTAATTTGCAGCTTGCGACGTCGGTGTCTGGCAGTCTTGGCTGCACACTAGGATCTGAGCCGTGTCCTAACTTTTACGCCTGACCCCCTATTTCATTTCAAGTACGCCGGAGACTAAGCGCCTCAAAATCATGGAATAACATTGATGCGAATCATTGGTGATAAGAATCAAATACCTGAAAATGTATTTGGTTTTATGATTCGTACCTACCCTTTCCACATGAGTCAATCCTTTCTGAACTTGATAAACTTTTTTCTATCAGTATGTATCAGCCAATGAAAACCTTTCTTGTTTGTGACCAATCAAATTATGTGTTGTATTACTTTATATCTATCTAAGGTTGATGGCTAATCAGAAAGGCGGAAATGGCGACAATAGATAATATTTAGTTCCTTGTCACAATACATAAGAATAATCTTATTCATGATTTTTATGATTGTCCAAAACGTCATGATGTTAACCTCGTGATGAACTTTCTGGTTTGCATCAATAAACTTTTGACATTCAGACAAGAATAATATTTTGTTCTAATCTCTTCATTATTGATGATAAGTAAATAAATAAACCAATATTACTGACAAAATCGTAAAATAGATACAGACGAACATGAGGAATTGGTCTCCTGTGAATGAAGGTCACGTGTGAACGACGGGTCGGTATTCAGCGCGCATTTATTGATGTAACGTAAACCAATTGAACTTTTGAATAAAGCAGACAAACTTAAATACTCTCACTCCTTTTGGTGTTTTTGCAGTGGTTAGAATGTAGACATACTTGTTCTTCCTGCAATCGATTTCAGTGTTACATAAATCAGAAGTTCAGGAGTAATGAATCATGCTGCCGTCTGTGGGGAAGAACAAAAGGTTAATTAATTATGTTTTACCACCAACGTGTATGTGTGATCACATTCACAACAAGTATTATATATTGCAAACGTATTTGTCCAAAATGGGGATAGACACGCGAAGAATTATGTAACATCATTATAAAACATTATAAAACTGCCCTCAAGTAAAACTAACCCCAAGTTATTGTCATCGTCGCCGTCGTCGTGAAGGTCGGCGTCATATATCATTTCTACTGCTTCCACCACACTACAACTGTATACTTACCACTTGTTTGCCTGATGCCTTGGGTTAAACGTCGTTTTTCAACAATTGTTCAGTTATATACGACAATCGGTTAACCTAACCAGTTTTCCTGGTCTGTATACTAACCAGTACTAACTTACCCTTCCACAAGGAGCCGTCAACTTCTCCACATATGGAGGAAAATTGACTTTTTTGACAAATTTTCATAGAAGGGTATGACCTGCCGCGACCGGGATTCGAACCCGGATCTCCGGATTACAAGTCCAGCGCACTAACCACTGAACCAAGGTCGCGGCTTCTTACCACTTTTACTACTGCTGCTACAGGCGGGCTGAATCTGTCGAGCGACATATCCATATGACATTTTCTTCCGCCGTCCACAGCCGTTTCAAGCGGGGTACAATACAGGACATTGGCATGCACTGGGATGCACTAGGCGATGGCTCGGATCCGTCGGCCCTAATTCTCGGGGTTCCGACTAACTCGTCTCCTCGAACTCCTGGTTTTCTGATCAGTACATGGCACCTCCCTGTCAGTAACGGGAAACTACCCCACTTGAAACAGCGCTGCGTGGCGAAAATCGCCTCTGGCTCTATAATCTATAGGAACACAGCCATACTAATGCAGACATCGGATAACTAGGAAGTAGGATTCCGTAATATTCGTATTTTGTTTTATCCGATCACGTTCGTTAATATTCATAAAATAATCCGATGTTAATTCGTGGATTAGTCTACAGTCTATCGTCACAGTGTATCAGAAAATCGGCTGCATCACGCCCATAATGGCAATAACTTGATTGTTAAGGACACGTATATCACGTAGGCAATATCAATATCCGACAATTGCTTCTTTGTCAAATTTGATGCCATTCCATGATAGTCTAAACAAACAAATCTTTATTAACTCGAATTGTTTTTGCCACAGGGAAGGAGTGCTTTTCATGACCAGATATGTCAAAATATTATGTTAAGTCAATGGAATGTATCAGATCGCTCCCATCACTGCATAACATTCTCATCCTATCACTTAGTGTATATAATTATCTAGTCCTTATTTTTATTTAATGTCTATAAAAAAACGTATATGTCTATGTAAAATAAATCCATTTAAACCGGTCTTTTTGCCTTGCCCGGACCAGTCCGGATTGAGAAGGTTCCGCCATTTTTTATCCTTTTGAGTACAATGGAGATTTCAGTTAATATGTGAAACTCTGTTATTACTGAATACAGAATTAAAAATGTCATCTTGTAATCATTGAAGTTTCCATGTTTTTCTAGCATCAAAGTGAAATTTACTGAAGACTTGTTTTATGATATTTTACAACCATTCGTACAAAATTATCTGAATTCATTTTAAAACTGGATTCGCAGTAAATCAACTTAAGGAAACAAAACAAACAGCAAGATATTACAACCAAAAAGACAAATGATATATATTATATACAATAATCCGGGATGCCGCCTCAAGCTCTGTGAAATATTTATATCGACAGAATGCATCTCTAAACTAATGTAAAGGCTTTTGTAAGCTCCCTGTGGAACCATCAATTCTAAGTTGCCGACAATCATTACGGTTACACAAGACATATTAGCAGAACGGTGGCACCAGTCTCTTTGTAAATAATTGTGATTAAAGAGTTATTGTCATGGACTTATTGTATAAACATAAGAGACCTTGAAATACTATATAAACCTTGCGTAATAAACTTGTTTACTGTCTTAGTTTTATAAACCGTAAAACAACCAGTCTTAGCAATAAACGAATGAATATCTAAATATCCACGAATTTACAAAATATGAAAATTGTAATCTTCGTGATTTTCCGTGATTGATCGGCATATTACGCAATTTGGATTTGGTAGACATTTGGTACATAAAATGCTCTAAATTACTTAATCTTATACAAACAATGTGATTGACATTTCAAATAAATGTATTTTAACTAAACTGTTTTCGCGCACCAATACTTTACCATTCAAAGGTGCTTTCAGAAAAAAAACACGCATGACCTAAGAAGAAATGAATCCTGCTACTCTTTTACTTCCTCCAAGATATATGAAGAGTACAAGACATTATATAACGTATATTATATGCAACAGAAAGAGAAACATTTTGAAGAGAGTACATGTATACATATTCTCAAACAGTATTGAATTCGTATCATAGCCGTAAAATAATTTACTGAAATATGTTCAGGACACAACATTCAACTGTGACAACAATATGATATTCTACATCTTATGGAGCATATGACAAACATATTTTGGATTTACAAACAAACATACAATATCCCTAAAGTCTATGTTCTGTTGCACCGGAAAGTAAACATATTATACAAGAGTTTCAGTAGATACTTTGGATACTTAATATAATGATACTCATCCTTAAGATGCCAATTAATATACTGCCTTAGAAAGTGCCATATTTTCAAATTTCATATCACGTGTGCTTGTCAACAAAGATATAACTAATTCGTGAAGTGTTCTGTTTACTTTGTATTATGTTGGAAAATGCCAAAAGCCCTTCAGACGAAATACAAAGGTCATACATGATCTATCTTTCATTTCTTTCACTAGGACAGTGTGATAGTAAATGTGTGACCAAATTACAAGTGAACAATGAACATTTATTACACTCCTGAATGTAAGTTTCCGAACATAGTTGTGTGTTGATTCTTCTGAATAACATACTTAGACAAAATGCTCACAACCCTGTTAGTTGAGAGGTTGCGGAGTCGAGAACCGAGTCAAGAAGAGTTTTTTCCTTTTTTCATTGATCCAAAGCCATTTGTAGGCAGTTATTTACAGTATGACAAGGGAACAGGTAAGATCAGGCGACTTGTAAACCTTTTTCACTGGATTTTAACGTCGCACCAACACCCAAGGTTATTTGGCATTTCCCAGTTTAACAATTTAACAATGGAGGAAGACACCAGGCTTACACTGGGTAAAACCATTGACCTTCCATTAGCAAGCTTGACTTCTTCCTCACATGTGAAATGTGGTCCAGGGTGTATTCGAATTCATAGTCGAGAGGGGCTGGTGATTACTAGTCAGATGCCATAACCACTTGACCACGAAGACCCTTTGACATGTAAATTGTTTCCTTGAAATTTTGTTTATGAAAGGGATTGAATTTCACGCAAACAAGAAACGATTAATCAATTATCAATTATTACTATCAATGTCCGAAGTATTATTGTTATTTACAATAAAGTCTTGGATCTACCTTTGGACACCACGAAGAAAACGAAAATTTTAAGAAACAAACAAACAAACAAACAAACAACCGAACTGAACATTGCTCTCATCCCTGGACAACTGACTAATTTGTTGTTGTACGTCTAGCGTTGTTGCTAATTTTCTGTAAAAACATTCTCACAAACAATTCTTGGTACTTCAGAGTACTAACACTTTATGTATCATTCAGTGTAATATCATTCAGTGCAAGCTAAATAAAAGCAATTTTTAGAACAGTACGCTCCCTCTTTACAACAATCCGCCCGCTAAGCTCACTGACATTTGGGTCATGTGTTCGAACGCCAATGGCGCAAATGTTCTCTGTGATTATTTGATTGAAGCTCTTGCATCTGTGGTCATTCGTCTGTCCAACATTGCGGATCCACCATGTGGATAATTACTTGTGGGGAAGCACATAAGTATTGATGCAGAATCTGAAAAATGGTAAGGTCAATTACCCGTCAGAATACACTGAAGTATTGCTTAAAACATGCGTCAAACCCGAGCACCACTGCTGAATGTGTGCATCAATTCAATAAACAGCATTACACTGTACATTTCCCACTTAACCAATTGAATCATCTGCTAGAGGGGAATACTGCAAACCTGATTCAGGGTAATGTCTAAATACTGGACTTTCCAAAACCGGGAACTTACTGTATGTCATTCATAGCACAATAAAGCCACCATTGAAAGTTAAAGAAAAGTTCTTTCACTTTAATGTTAGTTTGGAATATAAAATGCCACCAAAACATATTCTGAGTCGCAATATCATTTGACCAAAATAACAACAACACGGGTTCAGGTGGTGACTTGGTTGGCTCTCTTTAGCAAATGCCTTTTTGTACTCACAAATAATTCTATTTGAGATGAGCTTGTCGAAGGCTACATTGTACAAAATAATCATTAACAGCTTTAGTTTTTTTTTTGTTGACAGTCGCCTCTTGTATATCGATCAAAATAAACATATCCTAGCAAGGGGTAGGCCTGCACGTTTTATAACAGATGTCACTAAATTATAAGTCTAGCCCTAAATTAGCGCGTTCGCCGCCGCTGAAGATCACTTCCATATGTGGCATCTGCTTTAAAACAAATAGCTAAAAATGCATTTCGAAGTGAGGCTTTTTTCTATAACTGCATTGCATAAGATGTATTTCCTGAAAATTTAAGTGTCATATGGTCAGTATTTGACTTTTTATAGCCGTTTAATAACACTGAGTATAGATCTATTGAAATCAATATGTGACTTAATTGTTCAATTTTATGTGACGTGAATAAAATCATTTGATCTTTAAAACATTTTATACTGTGTATTCAATGTACAATAAATAGTCGCAAATATCTGCGATTAATAATTAATAAAAATGGTTGCCATAAACAAACCTCAACAAGAATCATTCCTTAGTAACAGTATTTACAACATCCATCCGTCCGTCCGTACATACATACATACGTACATCATTTTTGTCATCAAAGAAGTCTCCGGTTGAGATATTTTTCATAATCTTGGTAATGTATCTCAATAGGAATGTAAAATTACATTTAATTGAAGATATTCTCATACAATAAATGCTGTTTTAATCATAACACAACATTTTTTTACTTTTGCATTATATATGTCAGATACCGATACACCAGAGTCAATTATCATAAATAGAACATGGGAATCAATGAAACCCAATATAAGACTTTACAAATTACTGAAATTAATAAGAATAATGTTACATCAACTTCAAAATATGACAAGAAGAATAATTAAGAATACATAGTGAGTAATTACGTTGGATCCAATTATCTTGCCCGAGGGTCAGACATTCACAAGGACAACGTTTAGACAGGTCAATATTTTCAATTTTTGTGATTGTACTTAAAAAGCAACTAAAACAGAGGATTGTTGTTAACTTTTCAACAACTCCTGAACATTGATGAAAATATCTTAAAACAAAAAATAATGTAGTACATTCTGAATAATCAACCTTTCTACAGGCTTGTTATTGAGTACTTTATGAGAATTTGAGTAAAAATATATTACGATAACTTATGTGTTAATGCACTACGCCTTGTGTAGCACAATACACTTACATAGATTTGGAGAGAAAAAACACTAACTTTGTTAATTGATTGTAAATGCACTTGGTCATGGCATATTTCGCTACAGAAACGCAAGCGCAGCACAAAGTGCAAATTTTGACTCAGATTTGAGTATAAGTACAGTATTGTTAAAGTTTTAATTCAATATTTTGCTGAATCAGAGCCTCAATTTGAATTCGGCTGGGCGTGCCTGTAGTCGAATATTTGATTGTTAAGTAAGTATCCTGTTTACACGAATACAAATCGAAAGGATTTTACGATTATCATTTACTAAATGATTATTTTTATCACATGTGTTATTATTCTCCAAATTTCCTTGTGTTCGTTCATGAAGCTGATGGATGTATACGATAAAACCTCGATATTCAGACCGCGGTTGAAATTAAAAAATGTCTTCATGTATTGAGATAGTGTCGTTATCCCTATTAATATGACACAAAATTGTTGAAATATTGAGGAAATATGGAAAATGTGGTGGTTAAATTAATGTTATCTGTGTATTGAAGTTGTTGCAAGTGGGGTTTAACTGTACTATAAAAAATTCAATTCTTTGATTTATATATTTATGTATACGTCACTAGAAAAAACACGTGTGTATACATATCTCCTCTTACCTATCAGCTTAATGTATTAATTCACCACATTCTTTAGAATATGATGAATTCTGACGAACGTGTTGTAAAATGTGATATATTTCACGTGGACCTTCACGGCTAGCCATGTTGAGATGTAAGAAGAAGCAGTTATAATTAATATGATCAGTGTGACTTTCGATAATTATTAGAAAACTGATATCTACTATACTAGCTTTATGTCTGGAAAAAATAAATAAAGGTCTGCATCCTTAATGCTAAAGTCATGGCTATTCTAATCAAACGAGTAATATTTCTTTGGATGCAACTTTTTACATTGAATTGGTACTTTTCATTCGTTCCTTTTCTTTCGATATGAGTAATAGAAGGAACATATTGCTTCCATCTAAATTTATGTTGTTGAAACAAGCTGGTTCCCTTAATTCGAATCATTTGTGTCAACATTATACGAAGCAATAGGCTGGTTCCGTTAATTCGACTCTATTTCAAATTAAAGAAACAACTAACGGGTTCCCTTGAATCCACTCAGTTATGCCTATAGTGTAAGAACACAAGCTGGTTCTCACGGATCGGCTCATTTTAAGTCAAGATTATAGAAACAAGTTGGTTAATTGGATCGACTCATTTATGTCAAAATTAAAGCAACAACAAGCTCGTTCCCTTTATTGATTTGACTCATTTGTGTCAATATTATATGAAACAATAGACTGGCTCCCTCGGATCGACTCATATATTTCAGAATTAAAGAAACAAGCTTGGTCCCGGAACAAGGTACATAACATTTCAGAGTATTTGAAATATTTGACTGATTCTCGGGACATTGCCCCTGTTTCATTTTCTCCTATGCGGCCATATCAAAAGCTTCACAAGTATCTTTCTAATCCCAAGACACGAGGGGCATGGACTTGAGGGTTAGATGCCGATAAAAACCCTTTGTGCCGCCATTGAAAAAACTGCAGACAATTTTGTTTTATTTAGTTGGTGGCTTAATGTGAGCCAAAACCACATTCGATCGTTTCGTTTAGGAAAATGACATTTAGTAAGGATGTTTATGATCAGTTGTAAAACCTAAAAAGCATTAATTACTATATGCAGACACCAAACAAGCTGTTCGACATCCCTCAAAAAAGAGGTCTTATTTAAGATGTGTTTGTTGTGGTCGAATTTCGCACGGATGAAATGATTTGAATGGGTGAGAGCTTTCTCCTGAAGAATCTTAGAATATCAATGTTAATAAGAACATATGTTTAAAATAACAAAAAAGACATTCTCGGGTTTGTTCTACCAAAAATAATAAAAACACAACATATGAGCAATATTCTTTTCTTCGTATTTTCTCATGAGACAAGTCACGAAGTGCTTTCAGCCGTATTTTCAAATTGAGCAAAAATATAGATCCTTCAACAAAAGCGTTTTGTTTACGAGCATCGCATTTATGTAACAGACGTTGAAAACACGTGATACGTCTTGTACACCTTGTGTGCGCGGAAGGGTGTGTACTCATTAACAATATAAATGATCGCTCAGTAAACAAGTATCATCCTTAAAATATGTTTTTTTTCAAATAGCCACCGCTATGTTTTACCCTCCGCTGATTCAATGTCTTTTCTTGAGTAAACATACTTCACAAGTTTTCAAAACAAAAAAGATAACTGACTCCCTCTTTTTCTAGAAAGAACTATGTGTCTTTAATTCAGCCAATCAGATTTAAACTCGGCCGATTTGGTCCAGTGGTTAGTGAGCTGGATTTACAACCCGGCGATCCGGGTTCAAACATCGGTCGCGGTTGGTTATGCTGTGAAAATTTGACAAAAATGTCGATTTTCCTCCATTATGTGGAAGAAGTTGCCAACTGCTTGTAGAAGGGTAAGTTAGTGCTGTTTAGTATACAGTCCAGGAAAACTGGTTAGGTGAACCGGACGCCGTATATAACTGAAAAAATGTTGAAAAACTGCGTTAAGTCGAAAAAAAAAGATGTAAACTCACTCGGCGAAGAGACAACAAGTGTTTCAACTTTACAACTGTTTGTCTTTACAGGATGCGCAAGTGGAATTTATTGCAAAACTCTCCATTCGAGACACCGGAACACTACGAGTTTTTAATTAAACTTAAACAATTATATTAAGTAAAATTATATTTAGTAAAACCTCATTATTAAGGTCAACTTAATGTCTAAATAAACCATCGTAATAGTGTAATGAATTTGCAATATGAAGCTATGTTATATTTCTTCCGTGAGCTATGATAGTGCATGTACATTGTGTAAAATTGTCATGTTACAATACTATTCTCATAGCAGTCATTTTCAAAAGACACACATTTTATGTCAACGCATGGATTTGTGACAGAAAATTACTTAAAACTGAATCACTACGTAAAGTATTATCCAGACTTAAATTTACATCATCATCTTCTGCACTTCTACTCGTGTCTTTTGCCAAAGTAAATCGTTCAAAGTCTCGTTGCTTGCGAACTTCCATTTAATGTTTGAAGGTTACGGTCAAGGTCAAAGGTTTTTGCAATGACATATTCTGTCTAGACGGAAATTGTTTATTTTTTAAGAAGTTTAAGTAAGCTTTAAGCAATAATAAGTCTAGATTTTTTTCTTTAAGCGCGACGAACTCGTAAATTGCAAAACGATCAGCTGTTTGTCCTTGACAATGCGGTAACCACGTAAATGTGTAAGAATATTGGTTCCTTTCAATATTCCTCTATCTTCTGTATCTTTATTTCATGACAATAAATACTTACTGCATTAATTTACTCATACAATGACAATACTTGTTCTATTTACCACATGGACACATGACAGTATTTGTTTTATTTGCCACATGGTCACATGACAGTGTTTGTTCTATTTACCACGTGGTCACATGACAGTATTTGTTCTATTTACCACATGGACACATGACGGTATTTGTTCTATTTACCACATGGTCAAATGACAGCATTTGTTCTATTTACCACATGGTCAAATGACAGTATATTTTCTATTTAACACGTGATCATATGTCAATGATTGTTTTATTTACCACATGGTCACATAACTATGGTTTATCTATCTATCTATCCTTAGGCCTAAACAAAAGGTTTGTTTCCGGTTACCTGCCCCAAAAACTGTATGTAGTGATTTTTTTCTTGTATGATTTTTACATATATCGGCAATGCTGTCGTGAAAATTACAACATAGCACTAAGATTTGGATAAAACCGTAAAAACTTTTGAGTCCCAGGTAAAAGATGGGTTGGTCGGGTAACCGGAAACAAACCTATTTTTTACGCCCACGCGACAAGATTTAACAAACGACAATAATATACCACAAAACTTCTATTTATTCCCATAAAAATGCATGTTCTAGTTACCATGTTACGAGTTTCTGATCTGTCTTCTATCCAAAAAACGTTTTATTTTCTATCAACAAAGATAACAAAAAATCACCTATTTACTACACGAAAATACATACAGTGCAAGATGTTGTTGCTCAGGAGAGGGCCGAACTGGAGAGGTTGCACTGTATTTGATTTTCCATGTTACAAAAATAAACTGCGGCACATATTTTCATATACAGTATTTTCTATTATAGCTACAATTCTAGTTCACACTTCACCCTGACACTCCCATCCGAGCTCCCGTGCACTTACGTCAATAATCACGCGCCTTAGTAGGTTATGTTATGATAATGTCATTTCGGCATTTATTTTGAAATTGTGAAAATCTAACACTCTGTGATTGACAGTCAGATTTTACCCTGCAATAACTATGCCAGGATAAAAGTCAGACAGTCAATTTTGCAACACTACGTTCAATTAGGACAAAACGGTCAAACATATTCATATTAAAACCACCTTCAAGACAATTATTTGGTGGAAATATGGAGATAATGTCAAAACCAGTCCGAAAATATGTCGTTGTTATAATGACGTATACGACTAGAGAGGTTTTACTGTACAATCATTTCTTTCGAAATTGTGCATTTTATTCCATCGATTATACAGCTCCCGTCATTGTCATACCTATATGTGTAGTCCTATAGATAAATCAAACAACACATACCTATATGTGTAGTCCTATAGATAAATCAAACAACACATACCTATATGTGTAGTCCTATAGATAAATCAAACAACAAATACCCCATAACAAACCCATTATTTCACCTTTCTAACGGACATTTTCACCAGCACACATTTTGGCATATTGACCATTGTTTACCCTACCAAAGAGGTCGAGTAATGACAAAATGATTATTTTCTTCGAACCCACTCCTTCCATTTTTTTGTTATTGACATTATTAACTATTTTAATGGAGTGCCATTATTCATGCGACAAATGCAGTAGTCCATTGATCTGTTAATATAAAACAAGTCCGGCTATGACATACATTTGTACTTGTATGAAAATATCTTCAGTAGGAACATTAATGACGTCGGCATACATTAACGCACCCAACACGTGCAGAATTACATGTGTACACTATCAGCACCGTACACATATCTAACCGTGGTCCATTCTAAACTTCACATAATAAGGAATAGCAGGTCTGGAGAAATATGACTGAAAGTATAAAATGTTTGCAGCCACCTCCAAATAAAGGCCCTCCGGTGAATAAAAGCTACATTTGAAAACCGTCTTTGATTATTTATAATGAAGTGACCTCCAAATAAAAGCCATGAGTCCATAAAGGTCACATTTCATCTTTTCCAAGGGTGGCCATTGTTGACAGGTTTGACTGTATATAAGTTTTCTTAGAATAAAAAAAACACTTCAGTCACACACGGTCAGTTGTCAACAAGTAACAAATCGTAAAACAGAACGTGGGGGTTAGGGTATAAGGTTTAGGAGGGTGTTCCTAAAGGATGAAGAGTAAACACTAGACCAATAAGATCCGTCATAATATTGAGGTAGTCGTAGTTTCAAACTAATATGGATGAAATATTGAAAATAAAGTCCTAAAATATACGTTCGTAGTAATAAAACAGCCTATAATTATAGTTATGTATCAAAGTGGAGTTTTACTGTACCTACGGGCGCTTGTTCTAACGTCAGCTAAAATAAAATTTTCGCCAAAAATTCTAGAAAGTATTTGTATTGAAGTGGTTAGTTTTTATACTGAAGTGGTCTCTGAGTGAGATTTCATTGTACGAATAAAGGAGACAAATTCTAAACAATTGATGGAAATGTATCAAGGGGGGAGAATAATAGTGTAATAACTAACAATCTATAAACAGCAATTCCGTAAAATATAAGGGCGATCGGGCAAGCCATTGATCTTCTATTGGTCGTGTCAAAAACAATTTGTCAGATAATTGCGTTCAAAAAATATATCGTAAGTGTCAAAAAGATATCACTAAACTTGAGCAGCTTGTGTATGTAAATTACATCGGAGGAAACATTATACATCAATTGAGAAAGAAATTATGACTCTGAAAAAAAATGACTGCTCTCGTGTTTTGATACTTCTAGGAGTTGATGCATTATTCGTTATTCTATGAATGCATGAGTTATCTAAACGTTACTTTCCTGTGTGTTTTCTTCGTACTTACCGGGCAGTTTTTGAAGAAAACTGCAGATCACATCCATGTAGATAATTATTTAACTAACAACAGATACACCTTTTATTAGCGTGAATATTAGACGTATGTCCTTTGTGCACGAGTTTATTTGATCTACAGTGCTAAAATATGCTGGTTATTCACTTTGTGGTCTTTATTCACAGACGATCGTCGTTCTCTTTGTGTGTTTATTCACAAATTAATACAACTAATATTATAAAATGCAATTAACTTGAAAAAGACAAAAATATGAATTTGAGTTCATATAACAAGCACAAGATTGACAATATCCGAAGTCATCCAACATTTCTGTTTCTATTTCTATAATTTCTATATCTCACATTCCTTAATTCTAAGAATTTATATAAGAAACGGTTTTATAATATGTGTGACACGAGCCGAAGAGGTCAAGACCACAATATCCCAAGTTCAAATGTATTCAGTTTGACCATCATTACAGCCTTGAATACGTTTTGTGCATGTTTGCAGTAGTTGCTAATATGTTAGCATTGCTACTTTGGTCTTTTAGCTCGAGGAGGCTTCAAAGTTATTTTACTTAACATCTTGAAAATTAATTTGTCCACGCAATTTTGTAAAGAGTATAAGTGCTGATGAAATATAGGTTCGTGATTGCATTGTTAGGAAAAATCGCTATTCCGCGCCGTTTTGTCGAACGGATGGCAATGCTTGCTTCCCGACATTATTATATATTAATGGCTTTCTATTCTCGAAGGGATGTAACTGCGGAAATCTTTAACTGGTTCTAGTTCCATGTCACAGTGCAACATAGAACAGAGTAAACGGGAACCTGTTCATGTTTTTCTTTATCTATTATGTCTATTTGGAAAACTAACATCAAAAACTGTTTTGCGAGATTTTATCATTGATCATCGGCGGCGTCACGAACGCCAGTATCAGTAGCTCTCAGTTCTTTGAAAGACCAGAAAATTCACAAACTATACTTCAGAGAAATTACTTCACACAGCTAAGATATAATTAATTCCGGGGTCATTATTCTTTGCTTCATTTCTTTTTGTACCCTGTATAATTGTTTATTGTATGTAAAAGCAGCAAAAGCCAGATTATTTTCAACTTTTGATGTCTCACTGTGGGATATATTCACTTTTAAAAATATCTCTCCAAAGTAAACTTCGCGTGCCTGATAAATCGATGAACGAATTCACAAAGACAATGGACAAGCATATTCACATGTTGATATCCGAAACTATGTTAAACTATCTATCTTGTTTAAAAATAAAAAAATAGTCTGCTGATGCTGCTGATGCTTCTGCTTCTGCTGCCGCTTCTGCTGCTAATGCTGAGTTTGATTCTTCTTCTTCTTCTTCTACTTCTGCTGCTGATGATGATGCTTCTGCTGCTGCTTCTGCTTCTATTGCTGCTTCTGCTTCTGTTGCTGCTTCTGCTGCTGATGCTGATACTGATGCCGATGCTAATGATGCTGATGATGACGACGATGATAATGCGATAATGCTGGTTATGATGACGATGTCGGTGATGATGATGTTGGTAATATGATGTTGGTAATATGATGTTGGTGATGATGATGAAGACGACGATGATAGCAATGCTGATGTTACAGCTGCCGCAGCTGGTGATGATGATGATGGTAATGCTGATGATGACTATGCTTTTACTGATGATGCTGACGTTGCTGGTGATGACGATGGTGATAGCGAGGATGATGACGATGATGGTTTGTTATCTAAAGAATACTAGGAAATAATCAAACTTATTTTATCAGTATGAGGAGAAACATGCTTTTTGCGTGTATCTAAGAAAGTCGATATTGTACACATAAGCTGTAGGATAGACTACTCTAGAAGTGATCTGCTATCTTGTCGCACATATTCGCTTAAGAATGTTCTGAAAAGCGTGTGTGGGCGAATATGTCACCATTGAGAATTGTCTATGGTGTCAGATGACACGGTAAATTCTATGTAAGTTTTCTTCGGTATCATTTCAAATCAAATATTAAAATGCGCCTGAGATCAAAAGAATTTTATTCAGGAAATATAGATTTGTTTTCTACTTACTTATTCAAATTTCGTTTACGTGCGCACGGAAATGTTCAAGAGCGAATTAGCCGTAAACAAATTGTATGTTTATCGCAAATTACTTAGTGTGTACAATCCCATTTTATTAAGTTAGACAATGTGTGATGATGATGATAACGGTATGTTTGTACCAGTGATGATGATGATAGCAGTAAGGTTGTACCAGTGATGATGATAATGATGATAGCGGTAAGGTTGTACCAGTGATGATGATGATAGCGGTAAGGTTGTACCAGTGATGATGATGATAGCAGTAAGGTTGTACCAGTGATGATGATAATGATGATAGCGGTAAGGTTGTACCAGTGATGATGATGATAGCGGTAAGGTTGTACCAGTGATGATGATAATGATGATAGCGGTAAGGTTGTACCAATGATGATGATGATAATAGCGGTATGGTTTCACCAGTGATGATGATGATGATGATAATGATGATAGCGGTAAGGTTGTACCAATGATGATGATGATAATAGCGGTAAGGTTGCACCAGTGATGATGAGGAGGACGATCCGGAGGTTCATGGTGAATATGCATTTGGAGCGATTTCTAATGAGAGAATTTGAGAATAGTTATGATGATTCAAGTGATGTGATGGTTGCTGTTCCATTTGTTAATGATTGTATGATGTTGGTGATACTGATGATAAAGAGGAAGGTGACAGTGGTGGTGACGCTACAGCAGCTGTTGTTGCTACTTCTGGTGGCGCCTGAGATGGTGAAGTTGGTGAGATGGATGTATTGACACGATCTTTTCTACTTTGCAGCTTGCAGTGTTATGTTCATTTGTGATTAAAATCTAATTTATGTTCGATTTTTCTCAATTTTCTAGAAGTAGTCGTCATTTTCCGACGTTATGATTTTATTTTATGCCATATGAAATTGTAAACATACAAAATAGCAGGGGTAGAGGGATATATACAGTGATTTTATGTGTGTACTATTTAAATTTGATTCATAAACAGCTGTTATTATATCCAATTTTAGATCCAGTACAAAACCCGATATTCTTTCTTGCCATAGATTTCCGATGTATCTAACATTAGACAGTAACAGACCAAGCGAGACTACTGCAACAATCTTTCTTGATCGATGAACCTAGGTCAAGGTCATATAAGAGAGGTGATTATATTATTTCACCGAACGATTCGCTGTATTCTGCGCATCAATTGTATGCATTTCGTTTCGACCTGAAAATGACGTTAGGCCTAAAAAGGTTTGTTTCCGTTTACATGCCCGAAATTATGGGTCGGTAGGTAGGGATTTTTTTATTTTATGTGTTTTTACATATATCGTCAACACTGAATGGGAATATGTGCACTGTAATATCAATGAGTTGTGAAAATTATATCAAAGCACTAAGATTTGAACGCAGTAAGAAATTATGAGACGGCAGGTAAAATATTAGGTCGGTCGGGTAACCGGAAACAAACCTTTATTCAGGCCTTATCACTTTGTTCAAACCAGAAGTGAACATGTTTGCAGTTCGCACATACTGTAGCTAATAGTTTCTGTGCCATATTTAGGATCAGTTTGCGATTCGTTCAATATGTTGTTTCCACAAAGGAACGATGTCTCATAACACCTACTTAAAACTTCCATATTAAGAATACCTGTGTAACCCTATAAAACCGTAATTTTGAGAGGATCTCATTTGCAAAGTAGAAATATACGTTAAAACCGGATCTAAAATAATGATCACCAAAGGAGATAAAAGTTTCTCAGTGACATATTAGATGAATGTTTTGCATCAAATGTCGTTTGTCTAACATCGATGAACACGGACACCAGTACGTCCATAAAGTAGTACATCATTTAGAGACCGCTTCAAAATAACGACCTGCGGATTTTGAAGACCATTTATTGTCCACTCACTTGCCAACATTACTTCTATATTTCTATTATAGTATATTTTATTATTATATTACTTCTATTATTTCTATATTTCAGATTGATGCTGAGACCACATTAAGATTAAGATGTTTTTTAGTACAAAATATTGCGGTGAAAAATCAAACAAATAAACGAATGGAAAAACAAAAATATATACATTATATACAGTGAACCCTTTCAAAAAGCAAAACTCTATGGGGGATAAGCAAAACTATGTTGTTGTTAAGGGGTTGTTGCTCTAGAAAGGTTAAATTTATAGTTAAATCGTGAAGTAGGAAATTCATGCTGTTGTTGAGAGGAGGTTGTTGCTCAAGAGAGGGTCGATCTTGTGAGGTTGCACGGTTTGAATTTGTAGAATTGAAATCTAGATTTACACAGACAGATAATTTAGTTATTAAGAACAATTTTCACAATAATGTGATTTTGAGGCACGTCATTCTTCGAATGGTTAGTGAATGGTAATTCGTGCATAAAAATGTTATCATAGTAGATGAGCGTTCGCTAAAACCGCGCGCATGCCACGACGCACGTGCATCCCGTGCATATCACCCTTTCATGCAATAATACAAAACAACAACGCTAGCAACAGCATAAACAATTATAGAAAAAACATATGTGAAATTGTTGATTATTAGGCGTTGGTTTTGCGGAATTATAAATATCTTGTTCGTGGAAACCATCGTTGCTTAGCAAGTTTTGAGCATACAATGACGGTAATCTCACGTGACAAATTCATATAAACGAGAAGCCATGACGGATAATTTGATCCTGTCACACCAAATGGAAAATAGATGAGAAATATTGATGTTTTTAAGTTCATGTTTCCGAAAGAATTTTAAGACTTTTTTCCATGGACTAATACTTATTACTAAGTAATTCGGCCTTTTGCTTACGATGGTTGAATTCTTTTCCTTCTTTATTCTTCTGTCTTTTTCTTCATTCATCTTCGCATTATTCTTCACGTGTGATTTGATTTTATGTTAGTAAGAGTACAGACAACTGACTGCATCTATCATTTTTCCCAACTACGTGTATTACACCATATTAGTTTATAAAAATATTTCCTTTCACTAAAAAATCGAATGATTTTGGATAATCTACAAAACAACTACATGTAAAACTATACAATTCTTGCGCTCTAGAAGATGAATAATGACACCACGTAAAAAAGAAAATAATTATTATTTATTGTTTTCATTTGTTTCCTACACCTCGACGGAGTTTTTGTATAAACCAAATCACTTTCCGCCCACGTGTTTATCTGTTGTGAAGTATTTGCGTGGATAATTTTCAAAACACTATTTTAAAAAATACAGTAAAACCTCAAATAGCGACCACCTCAATATTACGACCACCTTGTTATAACGACCACTTATTTTGGGACTGACTTTCAATAATTCCCTATATTTGAAATTGATAATGAGACCATCTCATTATTACGACCGATGGCGCAAACACAGGTTTAACTGTATTGATTTCAAAACTTTATTCCGAAAACATTATCTGAAATCCGTCATTAAAACATCTTTCATTAAGTATGATACGATATTGCTTCAAAAACAGCAACAAAATTTGAGTCATGAGGGCAGCGAAATAATTACTGAATTGTGATGTAGATACATCAGTTGAACTAGGAAAAGGGACTTCTTCTAAAATTGTCCAATACATTTTAGTATTTCTAAATCCCATATCTTCCACTTACATTTTAATATTTCTAAGCTAAAGTTTTGGATTTGATAAGTTTTTTTTGCATTTTTTTTCAGCCATATTGTTTCTATTATCAGATGGACGTGTTGTAAAATTATTTAAACTGTTAAAAACATTTCTTCTGTCTGACGAAAAATCGTTACCATACCGCTTTTTGTCAGACTTAGTTTCATTTTCTTTCTCAACATTTCTCCTGAAGAAAGATCATATGCTTCGTCAAGACAAGAATAAAAAATTTTTTAAAGATTTACGTCGGTCTAATATTTCATGTATAATTAGATATGTTTGAGCCCAATCTAAATCCAACACCATATAATTCAATACGCTTTGACGTTTATGTTTACATTTTTAGAAAACTGCAGCATTATTTATTGACTTGGCTTGGAATGAATTAAACTAACATAAAGCATATTACATTATAACAGTTACAATGTAACAGAAACGCCGGATATCACAAGACATTGGACAGGTGGCTTTGAAAGATTATTGCTGAAAAAAAGCAAATCATGCGAGCATTGTCAATAACACACTGAAAGCACATGTTTCTGAACGTGATGTCAAATCTAATCTTACTTTTCTCCATTCCTCATATCGTTTGAATTGCTTTTTTTCATTTTCCTGGTGAAGTTTTGGTTATCTTTCAAATACATAAATATTATACAAAAATAACAAATGTGAATGTCAAAATCAATTAGTTTTAAATTATAATTGTGTTTGAAATGACATGTACTGAAAGACCTTCAAGGTTAGAAGGATAAAGCTAAGGTGCAACTCGTACACATCAGCAAAGATGATTTCTTGACTGTATTTTATAGCCGTATGTAAATTCGTGTGAGAGTGCTTGCAGTGTGTCCGTGGTCATAAAAAGTTGTAGCTAAGAAAGGAGACACGGTCGTTCTTTTATGATTCTGCATCATCGTTATATCTTTTCACCTCAAAAGTCAAATTCTCGATTGCAAGGCAACATACTGGAAAGGGCCGAAAGTCTCTTATTGAATTGGACCCCCTCCCCATTGTCCTTGCCTACTCGGTTAGATCATTTTATTTGAGAGCAAAATTGTAGATAGAGAGGTAGTCAGTTTGAAGCTTAGACAAGACTTGATGACAAATCGATCTATGAGATTGCACCCTGCCTCATTTGATAATTAAATCCATAACTACTTTATTCAAATGCTCGACCTTTTCATGTCTTCATCAGGATAGAGAAAGAGTGAATAAGAAGAGGGAGAATATTATTTTTTACTCAGCTGGTCCTCGTTCTTTCGAAAGTTTATTTTGCATGTTATATAAAATGTGCGCTATGGAATGGACGTTGTTCACATGGCCGCCTCTGTTTACAGGTGATTGTTCACTGTACATAATGTGCATGGGAAATTATCTTATACAACAATCCACTTATCTCGCACGACAATCGATTCCATTAAGTATTATAGTCTGGCCGATTTACACCAATGTAACACGTGATTTATAAATTGCAATATAAAGTTTTAGCCAGGTAACAGATGAAAAACAAAAGCGAAATCACATACGGTTTTGATTTTTTTTATAATTAAAATCCTTGGAATTACAGTACTTAAAGTATTTTGAGCTTTGAAATCCGTCGGAGTTTTTAACTATTTAGTAAATTGAATTTCTGTTTTATGATATGAAGGTAGGCAGAACGTTATGAAGGTCATGGGGAGTTTTTTTTCTAATTGTCTGGTGAAAATGCACATGTTGCACATGACAAGTCACGTGCATTTGGATAATTTAAGTTTATATAATTTCAGCCTAGGCTACTGAATTACAAGATCAATGAAGTGTGTCTACATACTTCGTATGTTTAATATAAATCTAGATATATTTTACTTAAGTCAATAACTAAAATATATTGTGTCGTTTAATAAACATAAAATCATGATTTCTTTACTGTATATTTTAATTACTTACCATAGCTACAGGTGTTTAAACCTAAGAATAGTGCCCACTTTGTTATATTTGATTACAGGCAACCTCCCCAAAGCAACACCCTTTGGGAGAAGCAAACTTATGTTCTTGTTGAGTGGCTGTTGCTATAGAGAGGTTAAATTAATCGTGAAATAATACAGTAGGAAAAAATCATGCTGTTGTTGAAGGGAGGTTATTGCTCAAGAGAGGGCCGCTCTAGAGATGTTGCACTATATTTAATTACTTTGCAATCAAACGGTGTAATGATTTAAATTATGTTGGTTGCTATATTATAGATGATATGTCCATCAAAAGTGGCTGTAAATCGCCAGCGCACGTGTTATATGATATGCATTGAGATAGGGCTAGGTCGATGCAAAGTGAATCCGAGGTACAATCTGGCTATACAATACCCAAGTCACTTCTGAAACGTACCACGATAGTTAACTGTATTTATATAAGTATACGGTATACCACCCCCCTACTTTGAAACGACATCATATCTGTAAAATAAATATTTTTTATGACGAATGTTCAAGTTTCTAGGACGATAAAAAGGAACACCCGGAACCTTAAGATGGAAAAGAAATCGGAATCTGCCCGAACTCAGCCTATTAATACAGTAGACTTACCGTGGAAAAATATATCAAGATTTTCTCCTTATTTGTGAAGTGTCATGGCGTAATAAAAGTGTTGTTAGTATCTCAACTTTCATATGGAGAACAAGACTGCTCACGTTTATCGACATATGACTTGAGTTTTATATTGTCTTGTGTATATAATATTGTGGCTAATGCTGTCTAGCAATACCATTGTATTTACTTATTATTTCAATAAGCTCATATGTAGAATCTATAATATGTTTCCGAGGCAATTGCTGATCGTATGTTAATTCAAGGAATATCACTTACCACTTAAAGGAAACACATTCAGATAGTTTAACAGAATGAAATATATTAAATAATTTTAATAACTTAAAACTCGTGCAACTAAACACGCCGTTAAAAATCTTAGATGGTTAGTCAAGCCTGCCTGCAAATATTCGAAATTATTTCATTCAAGAATTATATCTTGATATATAATTTATATTATAATACACGGCAAGCCATTATATGTGTCTCTTCAAGTTGCTAGGCTTTGTGCTTGCCGTTATAGGATATGTATGCAATTAATATGCACTCTACATGTCTGAGTTTCGCCCAATAGATATTTTTACAATAGAAATCGCTTATACTGCGAAATTTCATATATTTCTTTGTTGATATTCAACTTTCAGTTCGACGTCTCAGAATAGATAACTTTGGCGACTTTTAGTTTGTGAACTCATGAGGCTCATGGATTCTATGTCATTTTGAGAGACCAAGTTCATATTAAGGAGGAATTGTAATACATTGTACAGTGCAACCTCTCCAAAGCAACACCTTTTGAGAGAAGCAAAATTATGTTGTTGTGGAGAGGTTGTTGCTCTAGAGAGGTTAGATTATATGTTAAATCGTACAGTGGAAAAAATCATATTATTGTGGACGGGAGGTTATTGCTCAAGAGAGAGCCGTTCTGGAGAGGCTACACTGTAGCATAATTACACCACAGTCCCAACTTATTCAGCCGTGATCTTTACAGAAGCCACCTGTTAACAACTGCCACCATTTGACGCGCATTTTATACACAAAGAAAAGTCCACGCAAAAAATGGAATAATGATGATACTAGTATTGTTTCAACTTTTTTTCAATGATTTTAGAAATTTACTTTTATTAATTTGCAATGAGACACAAGAACTATTGCTGGAAGTTGACATTAGTTCTGCTCGAACCAAGCTTGTCAAATTGTTTCAAAGTTTGGACAGAGTAACCTTAATTAAGATGGTCATGTTTATGCAACTACACCTGCAAATGGTGCACAGGATTGTTTGGTTTGTCTTGCTTTTGCTATGTTGTTTTTGGCTGTTCATGGTTAATTAAAATTCAATAAGCATTTTCACAACCATTGAAATTTGACAGCAAATTGCACAAATTTCATCATGACGGAATATTACGGAAGACTGTCGATATTAAATGAATATGTCCAAAGAAAGTCGAAATCACCCGAAGATAATCAGAATGTAACAAATATATCCGAGGATATCCGCAATTTACGGAAATAGTAGGATATTCCCGAAGTTTATGGAATTGCAGATCAGTCGGTTTAAAGAAGTCAAGCCTTGTTGTCAAGATATGCGGGCGCCGTTCAGTATGTCATTTGATCTCAGTGAACAAAGTACTTACGAAGAAACAAAGCAGACAAATTCATTTTGTTCACTCCGTGGTTAGTGGCTTCCTTAAAAAATGTTCGTCTTGAAATTTTGTATATTATGACAGCTTGTCTAGAAAATATTGATTTTGTCTTTAGATAAGTTAGACTTTTCCAGACATTACAACCAGATTCCAATATATACGATATATATAAAATTATTTATTGGTGACCTCGACACGACTGTCAGCCCTTAATTGTTGTTTAATGGAACAGTTATTGAATGCTCTACAACACTGATAGTCCAACAATAATTAATTGTTTCCGTTGACATTCTGTAACTTCTTTGGAGTATTGCTGTGACAACAACACGTGTAATGCAAATAGCTACAGTGCAACCTCTCCAGAGCTGCTCTCTCGTGAGCAAAAACCTCCCTTCAACAACAGTATAATTTTCCCACTGTACTATTTAACTATTAATTTAACCTCTCTAGAGCAACAACCTCTCAACAACAACATAGTCTTGTTTCTCTTCTCCTAAAGGATGTTACTTTGGAGATGTCACACTGTACTACATGGACAGTTAGTTTTACTGCGGTTTCACGGCCCACGGCTTCCCGATTTGCACGGGGAAAAGGCTACCCATGAAAAGAGGCGTGGTAGCCACATGTACAATTGTACACACTTTCAAGTTATTCACTTGAATCTAACACATTCAGCTTAAAACTTACTGAATACGTAAAATATGGCGAATTTGCGCGTACGGCATCGTTTAAGTAGGGAAGAAATGAATATGGGGGTCGGGGTGCTTGCAGCAGGGCGTTCTCAGCCTCACGTGGCACGTGCACTCGGCGTGTCACAGAGTGTAGTTTCACGGATGTGGAACCGTTACCAAACTTATGGTGACGTTACCCACAGGCATGGGGGTGGTCGTCAAAGAGCAACAACGCAGGCTGAAGACAGCTTTTTAGTTATACAAGCTCGACGTCACCGGTTTATGAACGCAACAACGCTACGTAATGACGTTGAAAATGCAACGGGAGTGCGGGCGTCGACTCAAACAGTACGAAACAGACTCCATAGTGTTGGTATGCGCGCTAGAAGACCCGCAATCCGCATTCCATTGATGCGGCAGCATTTGCAAACACGCCTTCAATGGGCTCGAGGTCACGTCACATGGACGTTGAATGATTGGACCCCGGTACTGTTCACCGATGAGTCCAGATTTTGTGTGGACTTCACGGATAGACGGGCACGGGTGTGGAGAATGACCCATGAGCGTTTTGCACCTGTTTGCATTGCAAACCATGATCGCTATGGAGGGGGTTCCATCGTGGTGTGGGCGGGGATCAGCATGCAGGGCAAGACTGACCTTCATATCGTGGATAACGGCAGTCTGGCGGGTCAACGGTACGTTGATGAGATCCTGGACGTGTATGTCCGCCCGTACGCTGGCGCTATAGGCCCTGAATTCATTTTAATGGACGACAATGCAAGTCAAAACAGGGCCATGGTGACCAACAGGTACCTCCAGGATGCCACCATCGTCCGAATGGACGGGCGGGCACGTTCCCCCGACCTCAATCCCATAGAACATGTATGGGACATGCTGCAGAGAGCCATTTCAGCCCGCCTTGTTAAGCCCACTACAGTCCAGGAGCTAAGACGGGCCCTCTTGGAGGAGTGGGTTCGAATCCCACAAATCTCAATCCGGAGGCTTGTTAGCAGCATGCGCCAGCGATGTCAGGCGGTTATCAATGCAAATGGACATCACACTCGATACTGACCAAGAAATTAATTCAATTAATTCATTCGCAGCAAAATTTCACATTGGCACATCCATACGAAAACGTCAATTTAGCACCCATTCAACTTTTGGCTTCTGTCACGCTTCAATGAATACACCAAAAACTTATTTCTATCTTCAAAAAAATAGACAAATGCATAAACTTTCAATTAAAATAATAAAAGTTTGGTAGACATTTATATCCAATCAAATATAAGCAATCTAAAAAGCTATCCTTATCAAATTTTGATTAGTATACATATTATAATGCCGCTCCATAAGAAACATTTCAGCCTGCAAACAGAAAGGACGGGTAACTGGTGTTCTGATGTTGTTTTACTACAAATCCCCCGAGAATCTGCAAAAAATTACTTAAAGAACTTTCCGTCAAATAAATGAACAAAAATACACTTGTTCTGCATTTGGTTAATATCTGTCATTGGGCACTGTGTGGAATCGGTTGTATAAATTCACGTACTAAGCTAAATGTGCTTTTTACAGAAGTTCGCCATTTCGCCATTCATGTTGTCTGACTTATTTACCAAAATATTGTACGGATCCGAAATTACTTTTATCTGCCTTTGGCGTCGGACTTGTGACTAAATTCGACGACTAGTCATTAACCGTGAACATCTAAGTGGTGTCTTTATAAGCAAGCAAACACACCACGTTGGGTTCAACGCTGATTGACTTGTATTCTCTGAATAACCGTTCATTATAACAAAGACGTCTGCATGTAAGTGTTGCCTTACAGAATACTCTAAATCATTCTGTTCGTGTTATTTTCTACAGCTCAACCGATTTTTCATAGCCAGGAGACATTTTTCTTTAATGGATAGAGGCGTTGAATGACATTATCAACCACAAACGGTATGTCTGTAACATTAACACAAATGAAGATATTGTATCGGTGAAGGTTACTTCATATGAGCAGATGTTTTCAGATCTACGCTTAAAACTTTCCATGTTTCGTCTGCTTGATTTTCAGAAAATGTCGTATTTATATAGCACTCAAAATTCCTGAAAGCAAAGAATGCATTTGACAAAAAATAGCATATCTGGAAAGATATTTCAATTGGG
>VIBL01000452.1:97500-153209 GCA_008271625.1 Lutraria rhynchaena
CTTTATCTTTAGTCGCTCCCATCATCAGTGCTATTTCTGCTGTTTCCAATCTTATAATCAACGTTAAGAAGAAACCCGAATTTAAGGAATTTGCAGACGAGTCCCCCCAACTGAAACCTAACAATGGTATTAGAAGAAAAGGGAAATATCGTAATGGATACCTTATATTTGGAGACACAATTTGGCTTAAGAATCGACAAGGAGTCGAATTAAGCGCCAGGTTGTGACCAATATCTCCCCTACAAATTAAGGCAGTTGCAAAACCACTTTTTAACGCCCGGGATATCTCCTTCCCCAACATAATGTCCTGTAACCACTCTAGTCATTGACTTTCAACAGGTAGTGACAACATATTCACTGGTATATAGCTCCACTACTTAAATATCCCGTACAGACAACTCTTCTCCATTATTGTTTTCCAAATAATGAAATAACTTTTGATTACCTCCCTTGTATTTCAATATACATAGTATGTTCATAGGTTTACATTTGCAAGAAAACACTTTCCCTCCGAATAAACCACCTAAAACCTGTAATAACAATGCTTTAACAATAATTCTCAAACATTTGTATAATATATATAAAAAAATATCCAAGATATGTAAAGAATGATACTAAGGCCTAGAAAAAAATCGTGTTTCGATTGTCCGACCGACCCTGTTTTTTAAAAGATAAAGTTTCTTTGTTTTTATGTGACTTATTGTCACTGGGGTTTAACGCCATTTTTCAACAATTTGTCCGTTATATACAGCGACCGGTTCTCCTAACCAGTTTTCCTGGGCTGTATACTAACCAGTATTAACTTACCCTTCTACAAGGAGCCGACAACTTTTCCACGTATGGAGGAAAATCGACATTTTTGTCAATTTTTCATAAAAATGTATGATCTGCTACTACAAGTCCAGCGCACTAACCACTAGTCCACGACTGCGGCAGCAAATCAACAAAATCAAAACTTTGTAATCAATCGTGGTATTATTATCATTGGGGGCGAAGCGTTCCTCAAAATAACTTGTAATACAGTAAAACTTCTATTATGAGACCATCTTCGGGGCGAGAAAAAAATCGGTCATAATAATGACACGGTCTCGTTATCAAGTTGGATTTTAGGGGGTATATTAGAAGTCGGTCTGGAAAAAAGTGGTCGTTACAACAAGGTGGTCGTAATACTGAGGTGATCGCAATTTGATGTTTTACTGTATGCTTAGAAAAATTATAAGTAAAAAAATCTTGGCTAACCAGCCCTATTTTTGCTCAAGTAGCTGGATCGTGACTATTTTGTCTGGCCTTATCAATAAACAATAAGAAACACAAATACTAAATAGTTGTATGTAATAGTACATTTTTATAAATATTTTACCACAAATTAAACAATGTAATAAATAAGTTACTGAAATAATTTAATTTTATTTAATGTGAATTGATTTATCATATTTGTACGGTGTTGCCTTGGGACCATTCTATTTTTTGCGTGGTGTATTTTGGACCATTCCATTTTTATGTTGTGTATTTTCGAGCTTAACAAAAGTACATTTGATTATTCATCATCGGTATTTCGGGATTTAAGGTTTACGGAAATTATACAAAATCACAATGATGCACGGCTATGTGAACTTCAAATATCAGAAAATAAATCCTCACTTTTGCATTGTAAACCCATTAACCCCTTTTTGTGGTGGTAAGCAGTGTGTAGAAGTTGTAGTCTGTGAAACAGCTTGGCTTTCGAGGCGCCCGGCAGGAGTTCCGCTATTTTGTAACATATATTCTGTATTAAGTCTACACGAGTATCCCGGCGAGGCCTCAAGATTTTGGTGCAATGCCTGCGCCAAGCCTGCAAAGTCAAACTTGTAAGCATAACGTTTGCCATGGACTTTGGTCATTATGTTCTTGTCGTAGTAATATCGTAAGGCACGGCTTAGTTTGTCGTAATTCATATTTGGTTTACTTTTTCTTTCGCCCCATTTTCTGGCGACTTCGTCCGGGTCAAGCAGTTTGAACTCCCCGTCACGACCCTCCCATATTATAGTGGAACAATTTGAGGCATCTGATAAAAGTTCCAGCAGAAACTGCCACAGCTGAATTTGTCCAGATCCTTAAATAATCAGAATGAAAAAAAACTAAAAGTAAAAATAAATACAGTAAAACCCCTGAAAACCGGACTCCCTGAAAACCAGAATTCTCTGAAAATCGGATGATTTTTCAAATCCCAGTCTTTTTTCTCTTCTACAATTAATAGTACTTTGAAAACCGGAATTGTCAGGAAACCTGACTCTTAGCCCAGTCCGGAAGAATTCCAGTTGTCAGGGGTTATATCGTAATACATATTAAATTGTTCGGTTTTACCCCTACTGTTTCTTCGGTACTTAATTACATACCGGCGGGCAGTTCATCTACATAATGTATCTATATTCTAAACCAGTACTAACATTGTTCTTTGGCTTGCCTTTTGAATCAGCGGTGAAGAACATACAAATATGTCTGTAATTAAATCCTGACACAAAACACTGATGCACAATGCCTTGACTCATGTTACAACAGTTATATAAGTGTATCAGACACTATGGATCCTTTACAAGATATTGCTGACTAAACCATACTCTTAAACGTAAAATTAACCGCACATTTGAGGCCTTGGTTTGCAGTGCTGTCTACTAATGCGCTAAAAAGCTTCCCGAATCGTGAATACCGTGCGGCATTTTCAGAAAAGGACAAGATGGCTTAAGAGTATGTGGAAGTTATGGATGAATACTTCGATGGTCTGGACTAGTAAAATATTCTCTAATATGCTCACTTTACCTAACGCGAAACAAATTTCCGACTGTCTCCCACCCGTCCATAATACCTTATTTAAGCGTGTAAACACATCCTATTCAAGTTAGTATTTGTAGCTTTTATATGTATACGTGCTTTTTTTCATTGGAATTTAACATAGCACCAACAGCCAATGTCTTTTAGCAACTTTCCGTCTTTAACGGTGGAGGAAGACCTCAGGCTTATACCTTGGTAGAACGACCGACCTTCCGTAAGCTAGCTGGACAGCTTTCTCACATGTCAAATTTGGTCCCGGGTGAGATTCGAACTCACACCGGCTGAGAAGTAAGTGATTACAAGTCAGAGATCATAACCACTCGACCAGGGAGGTCCCCTATACGTGTATAAATTGTTTGTAAGAAATACATAGAAACATATAAAACTTATGACAATATATTGAAATCTTCGACAAAGTTATGTTGTGAAATAGTAATAAAATATTAAAGCAATAAGATAAGTAAAATATGATTTTAATCACAGTCACGATTTTTAATTAAATAAGTGTACCTGTGGCCCCTTTTGATAATTCCAAATGTTCGCCAATAAAACGATACGGCCACATCGGGTGTAAACAAGACATTCCAACTGACTGGGCCTCTCGTATTGTTTTATCTGTGGTCAGATCTTCAAAACAAAAAGAATTTAACTTGTATTACATAAAACCCTCACCATTAATATAAGAAGCAGGGTATTTAAATATTAAACATTTTTCTCGGATATCATTTCGCATATGATTTCTGTGTATGTTTATCTACGAAAATAAACAGATTGTCACTGGGATTTAACGCCGTTTTTCAACAAAGTTATATACGGCAACAGGTCACATCGAACCAGTTTTCATGGACTGTATACTAACTAGTATTAACTTACCTTTCAACAAGGAGCCGGTTTCTTCCCCACCTATGAAGGAATATCGGCAATTTTGTCAAATTTTCATAGAAGGGTATGACCTGCCACGACTGGGATTTGAACCCGGATCGCCGGATTCACAGGAGAAAGTCCAGCACACAAATCACTGGATAACGGGCGTGGCCCAAATATATTATTCAGTCGCTATGAGACGACATCAAATAGTTTAAAATGAATACAAAAAGTATACTTTGTGTTTATGAGTATATAAATAATAAATGCCGAGCTATTGAGTAATTATATGTATAAATGCATTTAGCGCTCGCAAACTCGTACATAAGCCTGAAAAATTCATTGTAGTTATCAAATCTGAAAGAACGAGCAAAATGCGTGTTCTACACATTGAAAAGTAAATTTATATATATATATTTGTATATATAACACTGTATTTTATTTTTAAGGCGGTTCAGTCATAAGTTCGTAATCAAGAGGCATATCTTACGTAAGATAGCAGTTTTTAAAGTAAAAAATCTTGTTAATAGAATACTTATCAGATATTTACCATTTTAACGGACGGCAATAGATTCCCAATGAAACAAATAGAAGAGAACACGTTTTATGTACAAACCAGGGATAGCGAGATTTAAATTTAAAAACTGCCATTTTAGCAAAGATATGTCAATGATGGTCCCTAAGAATGAATTTACAGCTTATATTCCATTTTTATCATCTACTTATTTTAGTGTGGAGTTCTCAAATATACTCAATAATCTTAATCCAAGATTAATATAATTATATGAGAATGACAACATAAGACTTTACTAGTCAAAAAAGAAATGTAAAAAAAAAAATTGAAAAAATCTGTACGTTAAATGAACCAATGAAAATTATCCTGAACGCCAAAATCAGAGTATTTCTCTGTTTGCTATCTACAGATTTTTAAAATCATTTTCATTTTTTTTTTAATTTATGACGGGTGAAAGGAAAAAGTAGGATAAAATAAATTTGAGTTTTTGAAACAAATCTGCCCGTATAAAGGTAAAAATAGAGGTTTAAATAAAGGGTTAAATCCACAAATTATTTTTCAGCAGCTGAAATTATTCGAATTTAGCCACAAGTTCGGCGCGAACGGTCTTTGCAAATTATTACAGCCCCCTACAAAGTTACAGTCAACATATCCGACTAGCTCTTAAAAATCACGTGTGGCGAAATATCGACTGGCCGCTATGTAAATTTCGTTTATTATTAGTATACAATGGCCATTGTAAAACGATGAAAAATATATAACAAACATGTAACTTAGCATATTTTTGTTACATATAATTTACATAAAAATACATTTTTGTTCTTTTTAGGGAATTATTAAAATTTTCCCATTCCCAAACTGGCATAGTGATTTTTTTCATGACGACCGCAAAAAATGTCAATGAAAAGCCTCAGGACTAATTTTTAAAATGTAATTAATTAAGTACCTGTGTTGTATGGTGAAAATTCCTCACTAAAACGTTCCATAGAACTGATATTCGTGTTGCGAGTCCCAATTGGCGCGTAATTCTTGCACACTTTGTCACGTGTCATGCACGTGTAATTGTTGCACGTGTCACGCGCGTAACTATTTAAAAGTCCACAATAAGGCATCTTGTAGCAATAACATTCCTGGTATGGGTATTTAGCTGAACTGTATTTTAACCGTCCCTTATTTTTTCCCGGCGCATCGTGCGCTGATACTGGACATTTTTGTTCACTGGCGCGGGAACCATCTGTGGGTTTAATTCCATTTTGTATGGTTCCTTCTTCACTCAGTGCATGGAAATCACTACCTTGGTGCGACTGCACATTTGGAACTCCTCTCCAATCAAAATTTGTCTTCAAGCCAAAATCAGGTGGCCATGTTTGTCCGTATGTCTGCGACTGGTCGTGATAAACTTGAAACCCATCTTCACGACGAACCAGTCCGGTTGTGTTGAAGCAATTCTAAAACGAAGCCAAAGTTGAAAAAAATATGAAAAGGATTTAAATGAGTTTAAAATGTTTTTTTTTAATTCAGTGCAAATGATATAAATAATCCCCATTGCGCATTAAATAAGAATATCATTTGAATATAAACATAACGTGCGAAGGTGATCCTTAATTTAAAATTACTGAATAAATGAAATTTTCATCGAATCCGGGTTCCATTTATACATCGCATTTATGTCATTTTCGCTAATTTCCTTTCGGAAACACTTACCATATTGAACTGTCGAACGTTTCCCGTCCTCACGACACCAACACTGTCTCGCTTCCGGAATATAGTCTGTGCGAAAAACCGTACCTCGAACTGTCTTATAAGCAGAAATTGCGCGAATAAAATACATTGATCTACGGACAAAATGAGAGATATCATTTTCGATAATTGCCTCCTTTATGTGTGATTCAATTAATACTTTATGCATATTTAATGAACGACAGGCTCTAAGTTTTCTTGAGCGGCAGACGAATGTCTCTTACGATTCGTGTTCACGTGAGATTCATTTGTTGCTTACAGAAAAAAAAACGACGGTGAACATTGTAGGATCCGGCTCCGCGGTGATGAAACTTGAGATCAGAATCGAATCTCAGAACTCATTTACGGTCTGAATTTAATCTAAGTCGGAAGCATTACCTTATGCTTAGAACTAGTAAAACGTCAGAGTTATTTTGTGTCATACTTTCATAATAATTTGATCATTCAAACAAAAACAAACAAGATTTGAGATTAATATCAAGTTGTTTTGCAAAAATTGAGATTGTTTTGTTTTCAATGATTTGGTTGAAACTCTGAAATATACGCCTAGGAACATCGATAAAAATGCATTTAGGTATTTAACAGAATAATCATACAAACTCATTTGTGTAAACTTAGATCAAAATTTCATTGTATAACTACAGTTTGTATATTTTTACTAAATTTATGTTGTGTATGACAGTCGAATCCAGGGCAAAACATTTCGAATGAAAAAATATTTCTAGTGGTTTTGTGTCTTGATGAGCGAATGCTTCTAACTAATTTGCATAATTCATATTTGTCATTGAACAACACACATTATTCTTTTCCAACTACAAGGTATCAAATTTTCATGAGTCATCATTTTTACGAGGGTACAGAAAAAATATTGTCGAACTTAAAGAGAGCATTTATTAACAATCATGGCCCGCTGTTATATTCCCGCGCTGTACATGTCGGCTGCTATTTTCGTTGTCAATTTCTTTCTTGTAAAACAAATCCTGAGACGAAGTGATAACATTTATTGATTCTAAAGAATGCATTTCCAATAGTCCAGTTCTTCGATTCGTTTCCCTTTATCAAATCTTGTTTATTAGTTAAACTAGTTTAACAAACATCCTAAAGAGAACTCTTCAAATGGAGACTAATAATGTCAGCGGAAGTACCGAGGCAGGTGCTCTTCATTCACGCGTGGTTTTTATTGGGTTTATTTACGACAATCGGGGTAGAGATTTATTAACATGTTGAAAGATTCCCAGAGTGACAATGGTTGGTCATTAATTATTCATTAAACAATTAGAATTTCCTGATCACAGAATAGTCCTTGTGGTCGAAGTAATGTATCATCTGAAGTGAAGAATATGCCATACCATTTCCGTAAAGATCTTCTGCGATAAAGACAATATTATTGGTACTTGCATTTTTTTGTAAACCAAATGAGGCAAACCTTTTAGAATAGAAGCAATTATGATAAGGTTTAGACTTGCAGGCCATTATTCCGAGTTTAAGGTGTCATAATCGTCTTAGATCCAGAAAAGAGTTTTTGTACCTGAAAATGGCTTTTCTTTCACTCTTTCTTTACATTATCATCCGCTAGTGGCTTGTGCTAGAATAATACTTTCGTAAATAAAGAACAATTAATGGTTTACGGATTTTAAGGGGGGGGCTTCATTTCATATCGTATTTTCGTATTTGAATGTATTTCGAAAGCAGCTGTGCTGATTTTCCTTCCACCGGCTGATGTTCACAGTGAATGGCGTACAACATAAATGTTTGTTGACAAAACCTTTGCTATCGTCACGTATGGAACTATAAATGTTGTCATCCAAAGTCATCCGTTATCTCTGAGTGATACAACGAAAATCGTTTTATCAGGTATGCTGCTCCACCTTTTGGTGGCTGTTGAGACAGTTCAATCGATAAAATGGATAGATTTTTAGTTACTATGCATTCTCGGTTGTACTGTGGCTTCACGTGGAATCCTATTGAGGATTCAAGCTGAATCTTCTTTCCGATTTGTTTATCCAGATCACTCATTGTTTTCTGTTTGTTTACGTCATGACAATCGTCACAACTCGCAAAGTCCGGCCATATCGCCTGTGCATAGACTAAATCTGGTTCTATGCTGATTTATCTTCCTCGTCATATTCCCAAGATGCATCAGTTCCTTCTGTCGACGACTGATCCGGTTTATCAAGTCACTAGACCTCAGGACTATTGATTACGGGGTAATCGGTTCGTGCCCCCGAATGAGCTACATACTTCGCGAGTCTATTAGACTGAATATACAGTCAAACCTGTGAACCAAAGCCACCATTGGGAAAGACAAAATATGGCCTTTATTTACAGGTGACCTTTATTCGGAGGTCAGTTTGTTCTAAATAATCAGTGACAGTGTTTCTATTAATGGTCTTTTGCACAGGGTGGTCTTTACGTCTTTACTAGGAGATTTATGCACTGCCAGGGGAGATAAGAACCGCGTGGAGTTTGCCGGCAATTCTTTTCAGAGTTGTACCCCTTTTGTTAACTTTAATTGATGCTCAACACGACTAGCCTTTGTTGCAAGTGCTGTCAAATAACGGGAACACGAAGACAATGAGCTTTCAAAAGATAAGTATTGATTTGCAATTCATGGGTAACCTCGTTTTCACACAAATTTACTATAAAAATCATAACCCAGTGAATATTCCCTCATTTGGCCCCGTTAACCAGATCATTTGTCTTCTGCTACGAAATATGCGTGAAAAACGGAGTCACCATTAAAATCTTCCCTTCAAAACGATCACTCGAAATTGTATGGTTTTGTTTTCAGTTTCCAACAATTTTTCATCAGTAAAACAGACGAAATTATGCCACTTTTCATTCTTTCTTTTCGCACAGTAATTGATTTAATGTGTTGGCATACAAAACATTGTAACTATAAGCTACCTGATTGATTACATCATTTTCAAAACATGAGTTATGCATAAAATAAATTAAAAAATGCTTTAATTTTTATTTTTCTCTATGATGCATTTTGTGGGTTTTAATTTTATTTTTTTACTAAAATCTTTTTAAACAACTTATTTAAAACTCTGGCCTGCAACAAATTTATCAAAATTGATAAAAATGTGCTCACTAACACGCGTGTCGTTTTATACATCAAATGTTGTACAACTTCATCATAGCTGTTTTCTCTTAAGATACATTACAATCCAGTGTCAATTTTAACAAAACTCATTTCTACTCCATGAACTCTTTTTATCAACGCGACCGAAAGCCCTAACTCGCATTTCATGAAGTTTTAGAGGTGCTTAACCTAATACTCGCTTCGTGAAATAGGTCAAAAAGGTTTACTGAGATAACCTTACAGTCAGTGCATGCGGCTTGATTCAAAAAGCAAAAAAGAACAAGAATATTTGGGAGCTCCAAAACACGAAGAGTATGTTTATGAAAAGAATTAAAACGGGACGTTTTCTGACATGTCACAAAGTGCATAGTCGGGCCTCAAATTTTAACCAACGTAAAGAAGGGAAATTATTGCATCATCTTTTTATTCTTATATTTTCGACTAACTTGTTGGATTTTGTTTGCAAAAATAGGGCACTATTGTTTGCATTTTGAATCTAGATTTTCATGTAATTTATATTTAATTCGCTTCACTAACAATATTTTTGTAACCTTGATTCATGTGGTATTTTTCATAAATCCACGTGTACGAGCCTCAGTATGTGTTAGGATAAATTGAGTATCGTACGATATTTTTGTCTTGAATTCCACGAGAATTCCCTGGGTTTTGTAATTCTTGATATTGGGTGTGCCAATTTAGTTCTATATAGGTTTGGTTTACAGTAGTAAATTCGCAGACGTAATCAACACGTTGTTTTATGATATGTTAAATCATTATTATGCTGAAAGAATTGAGGTAAGAATTGATTCATTTTTGGTATTTTTGTTCTGTACGTAATTTGATTTCTTTCTGATCCTGGTTTGGTAATGTTTACCTAGTTTTATGGGTTCGTTCCAGAACATTTCGTACGCGGGTCGGATATTATTTGAGTTAAGTTTACACTCAGTTTAAGGGTTTTCCTTAGCGTCTCTGGGTTGTTGTTGCATTACGAGGAATCTAATGTATTTATTGTACTATAGGAATAGTTCGTAAATGGAATTGTATTCTGATGGAAAAAAGTTTAGCAAGTTCAGAAAGGATTGACTCCTGGGGAAAGGGTAGGTACGAAATCATAAAACCAAATACATTTTCAGATATTTGATGATATTTGATTCTTATTACCAGTGATTCGTATCAATTTCATTCCATGATTTTGAGGCGTTTAGTCTCCGGCGAACGTGAAATGAACTAGGGGGTCAGGCGTAAAAGTTCGGACACGGCTCAATACCTAAAGTGCCCATCATTCGCAGCCAAGACTGCGAGACAACGACGTCGCATGCTACAAATCAGTTTTCTAATAACCTGCAATGTGATCATGACCCATTCAGCTTGCAGGGTACGTTTAAGATCACGGACGTTGTTGATGTCATGGCGCTCTCTCACCTGACGACCTAAGTGGTCCCATAAGTGCTCAATGGGAGAGAGATCCGGTGATTTTGCCGGAAGTGTTTACCTGGTGTGACTTTTGAATTGCTGCAGATTGCCTACGTTCCATGTCATATAATCCGAGGACGGATCTGTCATAAGGACAGCGAACATCCTATCTTACAAAGGAGAACCAATCATGGGTATATATATATATATATATATACCCGAAAGGTACCAAATGCAAAAAATCACTATTATTTATTTGTACTCTATTGTAACACACATATGAAAACTTCCCCAACCATCATGCCAACGATAGGGACAATAAAGCTAACTGTTTATAAAAAAAATTATGGGAGCGCGAGGAAGCGAACCGGGGTCCCCTCGATTACAAAGCAAGCGCTTTACCCACTGAGCTAATTCCGCCACATGTACTATGCGTGTTAATTTAGATATAAACACTAGACTAAAATTAGCGCAATAATATCTTATCTTTTTAATTATCGAATACTTTTCTAAAAGTACTTATACTACACGTTTCTGTATTTTACTGACTCCAAATGTTTACTCGGACAAACATATACACATTTAATTCTAATTGAATTAGTTGCTTTTCTTGGGACTATGTTTTTCGGAGTTATACGGCACAATGCACTTTCTGAAACCACTTACATAGGTAGCGGATTGATTGGAACTATCCACTTCCAAAAAATAGCAAATTTTCCTTGAAAATACAAATTCTGAAATCCTTTTCAGTGTCCGCTGTCCGCAGTCAACAATTGTCCGCTATAAATGGCCAATTTAAGAACTTTTTTTCATCCAGGAGTGAATTATATTGTCCATTGTAGACAGGTGTCTGTTGCTTGCAGGTGTTCATTAGCATAGGTTAAATTGTATACATACAACCGGCGGTAATATTGTGTTTACAAATGTATTATGTTGCGACAATACTCTTATGTCCAAAATAGATCAATTTGTTACAATTTTCTTTAAAGTAAAACCATCTTTCAAATCATTTATATAAATATTGATAGGCATCTTGATTTTTCCCATAATCTGTCCCATAATCAATAAACAATTGTTTATTGAGGCTCGAACCCTTGACCTCTCATGGATACTAGTCATTTAGGAGGCCGTTGAAACACGTGCATGAACGACACGCAATACACATATATATATATATACATACATATATAATACATACATATATAATACATACATATATAATACATACATATATAATACATACATATATAATACATACACATATAATACATACATATACAGTCAAACCTGTGTTTGCAGCCACCTCCGAATAAAAACCATCCTGTGAATAAAGGCCATTCTTTAAAATACCATTACTGATTATTTTTTTAGAGCAAACTGACCTCCGAATAAAGGTCATCTGTCAATAAAGACCATATTTTGTCTTTCCCTAAGGTGGCCTTTGTTCACAGGTTTGGCCGTACTTGCGATCTGATTCAGACTACCAGATGACGTAATGCTTCAAAAAGAAAAAGTCGTGTTAATGGTTACCCGACTGATCTTATTTTATGCCGTCCTAAAAGTTTCTAACGGCAAAATCCGATGTGAGAAAATATGGGGACGAATCGTACCTCTAAAATAGAGAAAGGTATTTATATCATCAACTATTCGTGACTCAACTGTGTGTCTTCCTTTGCTAGTCTTTATGTAATTGGAAATTTACTTAAAACATTAAAAACACAACAATAGGCTCAGATTGTGTGTAAATGTCATTTATTTAATACATAATAAATGATGGAAGACATACATCAGTGTTCAATAACATAAAATTATAATGGCTGGGGTAATTACACTTTATCCATTTACTGAAACAATCTTATAATTTTGATGAGAAGGATGTCATTATCCCAGACACGACATAAACATTTTTACATAAATTAACATTTACATAAAGAAGGTGGTGTGTAAAAAAGGCCTTAAAACAAAGCAAGTAGCACATTGTTGATATTTCAAGAATAGGAACGTAACTAATGTAGGTAGGTAGGCGGGGTGGCGGTGCTTAAACTCTTTTACTGCACAGGTAATTTTTTTGTCTTGACCAAGCCGCACTTGAAATATAATCTGATCAGACGACGGCCCTTTATCTGCATTGTTTAGACAGCCATATCGCAAGTACAAGTATAAATCTATCGCGGGAGAATTAGAATATAGCCAATTAGCTTAATTACTGCTATGATTTTCTTCCGTTGTAGTAAAAACAGTTTGCATATAAAACATTTTACATTTCTTATAAAATGTTATTCCCAGATAAAACAGCAAAGTTTTGCGACCTACCTACCCTTTATCGTCAGGAGTCCTAAACACAACTAGTGTTTTACTGTCTTAAACTAACGACGAATATTATATCACATACTGTCAGACATGAATTGATCGCTACAAGTCAATAAAGGTTACCATGGAAACCACTCCGAGGTATAATCGTACTGGTGTAAAAGACCAAATCAAATGAATCTTTGAATAAACGCCAACTTTACATACAGAACATATTTTGCCTTTTATTCTGGGGCTCTTCGGCCAACTTTACATACAGGACGTATTTTGCCTTTTATTCTGGGGTTCTTCGGCCAACCTTACATACAGGACGTATTTTGCCTTTTATTCTGGGGTTCTTCGGCCAACTTTACATACAGAACATATTTCGCCTTTTATTCTGGGGTTCTTCGGCCAACTTTACATACAGAACATATTTTGCCTTTTATTCTGGGGTTCTTCGGCCAACTTTACATACAGGACGTATTTTGCCTTTTATTCTGGGGTTCTTCGGCCAACTTTACATACAGGACGTATTTTGCCTTTTATTCTGGGGTTCTTCGGCCAACTTTACATACAGGACGTATTTTGCCTTTTATTCTGGGGCTCTTCGGCCAACTTTACATACAGGACGTATTTTGCCTTTTATTCTGGGGTTCTTCGGCCAACTTTACATACAGGACATATTTCGTCTTTTATTCTGGGGTTCTTCGGCCAACCTTACATACAGAACATATTTCGTCTTTTATTCTGGGGTTCTTCGGCCAACCTTACATACAGAACATATTTCGCCTTTTATTCTGGGGTTCTTCGGCCAACCTTACATACAGAACATATTTCGCCTTTTATTCTGGGGTTCTTCGGCCAACCTTACATACAGAACATATTTCGCCTTTTATTCTGGGGTTCTTCGGCCAACCTTACATACAGAACATATTTCGCCTTTTATTCTGGGGTTCTTCGGCCAACCTTACATACAGGGCATATTTCGCCTTTTATTCTGGGGTTCTTCGGTTACAAAATAATGAGTACAGTGGAACCCTTCTAAACCGGCCGAGCCTGGGACCAGGTCATTTGACAGGGGATTTTTTATTTATATATAGTAAAGAAGTCGGAACTAGAACATTTGGTCGATTTAGAGAGGAAACCGGAATTCTTAGAAAACCGGACTATTTCCCCAGTCCGGAAGCGGTCTGGTATTCAGGGATTAAACTGTATCATCATCATATACAATTACACTGTTTTAACAGCGTCTATCTGTACTTTTACATATCACAAACATTTCTATGGATGACATGATTATTAATGCTTTAAGTATAAAAAGGTAATACTTGAAAAAATGAAAACTCATTATTATTTCATAAACAGACGTGATTATGTAGATGCATCAACGATTAGATTAGCTCGAACTATTGCCGAGGCTAAAATGTTGAAATAGGCCATAGCAATTAAATTTAATACACAGACATCAGGCGATATACCTAAACAAGTGTTTGTTTACCATGTGTATATAGGACGGCTTATTTCATAAAATCAAACAGAACAGCAAATGTTTCGTGTAAATATTTCGTCAGTTTGAACATGTAGAGTTCCTCAAAAATTTGTAAAAATTGTAAATTTGAATTCGTAAAATTTATATTTTGCGATTTTTTGTACAATTGCTTCGGGATATCTTAGTGGTAAACAGAAAAGTCTATTCAATGTCCCTCGTAGATATAATGATATTGCTTTCAACAGAGTGTAAACTCACAAATTTAAATCGCAAATATGAACATTTTTCACGTATGATTACCGTAAGATTTCAACGTCCTGACCCCAGTTTGTGGGATTGTTTGATAGCCAGTACTGGCTTCATTTTAAGACTCGTATATCATACATTTTAAGGAGAAACCTGCATTTACATGCGATTAGGAAAAGTCCTGATAATGAATGCCTATATCCTCAACATCGATTCCTGATTTGTATTGTAGTACATCTATCTCACATTCAGTGTTAACTGACGATATGACGAGAGAGCCGATCTATTAAGTATGAATTGAATATAAAACACCATCCAATGGTGGCCCGTACATTTATCAATTATTTGTGATTCATTGTTAATCGGATATTGTAGCATTCAATCTTCCAACTCGCATTCTACATAATTAGCCTCATCAACAATCATTGTGATATAAAGATAATATCGTCATCAAAATTTAAACGTTAATATGTACGCTTTGTTGGCAATGGGTTTAAACAGAAAGTCTCTGATATGGTTAAAAATAAATGTTAAAAGTGCTGTACAAGATACTAACAGTCAGAATACTGGTTAACAAGGGAGACAATCGTTGATTTTAGTCATACATAATTAGTCTCCCTTCAACCGTACGGCTATCAATAACGTGGGTGTATTAGAAAGACTGTCGTGGTAACATTGAATGGTAAAATCTCCACAGCGAAAATTTGCTATGATGTAAGGATAAAGTACGATTAGATCATTTATGCTGAAGTATTCGAAAATAAATCCACTAAACAGGTCGACATATTCAACTCAAAACTCGTGTGTTATTTAAAGTAAGAACACTTCACTACCAGTCTCCATACAAGACGTGAATAATCTCTGAGCTGTTTATACAATTGTGGACAACACACACGCATTTTGAAATTATTAACCATGAAGATAAGACAATTATACATATACTCACTACCAGATGATATTGTAGGATGAGTAACTGCGTGATTGTATGCTAAAGATGATGAGCGCAAGTCATGAATATTACCACAGTAGTGTATATTTATTATGATAAATATACTTCAACGCATTTCACTATTTTTGAAATAATCTTAAAAGAATACATCAGACACTACGCTCAGATTTTGAGTTGAGGAATGATAAAAAAGCATGAACATTATTAGACTTGTTAGTTTATATTAATTTACTTTAGCTCGATTGCGAAACAAGCAATATTACTAATATTAATCACACTCGAGTCCGCTACCTGGACACCACACCAGTACTGCGACCGATAAATGGGATTGTGAGGTTCATGAACAACACCCGTAGAAGTCGGAATTCGAACTCAGGACCTTCGGATCAGATGTCGGTTGCTCTACCTCTAGACCACGACACTTCCCGGCGTGTTCACAATCTAACATAAATCAGCAGTTCAAACAAGGCAAGAAACAACTTTTTTAATGAACAAAGCGATAATAAATATGAACATCTGGTAAGCATAACAGATATTAACTTCCAACTTATGGCCTTAAGTATTGTATTAATTTTTGCGAACATATCATACAAATGAATATATTTGTTTTTCCCTGATTTAACCCGGTTTAACCAGCATATTTTACACATCTTATTTTCAAAATGCTTTTACTCATTACGTAGTAATGACACACCATTAGTTGAGTTACTTTCTAAAGTTGCTTTATTACAATACAAAAATACAGGTAAAATTACATTGCATAGGATCATTTAACAAATCAGGTACAAAATCAATCATACGTTAATATGAATAAATATCTTCATCGATTCTCAATGAATAATAATAGAAGTCACAAGACAGGACCACGTGTTACATGATACATATTGAACACAATCTTGATGAACTGGGTCGGTCAGTAAAATGAATATTATTCTTCAACCAAACTAACTTGTTCGTTACTTAATACCTGTATAAAAGCTATCATTTGTTAATACAGTAAAACTGGGCGAGCATTGTATCCGTATAGAAAAATGTCGAACACAACAACACAAGGGTGACAATAAGAGACGATTTTCGATTTTTGTTTGTTTGCTTACTTGTTCGTTCGTTCGTTCGTTCGTTCGTTCGTTCGTTCGTTCGTTCGTTCGTTCGTTCGTTCGTTCGTTCGTTCGTTCGTTCGTCCGTCCGTTCGTTCGTTCGTTCGTTCGTTCGTTCGTTCGTTCGTTCGTTCGTTCGTTCGTTCGTTCGTTCGTTCGTTCGTTCGTTCGTTCGTTCGTTCGTTCGACTTATTTTCACAGGGGTTTAATGCCGTTTTTCAACACTTTACAGTTATATACGACGACCAGTTCATCCAACCACGGACTGTATACTAACCAGTACTAACTTAACCTTCCACAAGAAGCCGACAACTTCTTAATGATACGGTTAATGTTATACCATTTCTTTCACACTTCAAATGAACGCATGATTACCATAATGAGAAAATATGTAACAGAATGTACAGTACAGACACCAAACTGCAGTAAGATTTCTTTTAACGACTACCTCAATATTAAGACTAACCCAAATACAACCACCACTTGTTATAATATTTACTCTATGCAATCTTTTTTTAACTTAAAATAAGTTATTAGACCGACCTGATTGACAATCGATAAGGTCTAATAATAGGTTGTTTCCGCTCTGAAAAAATAGGGTTGGTAGGTATGGATTTATTTTTTTATTTTCATTTTTTAACCCAGAGTATGACTGACATTATTTTTATTTTGCAAAATTATAATTTGACCAAAAATCATAGGGTCGGCGGCAAAAAAATAGGATCGGTCGGGATAGCGGAAACAAGCTATTTTTAGGCCTTAAGGCGAGGCAACAAAAACACATAAAGCATCGTCCATAACTAGTACAGTATATGAAAGGGAGAAGTGAATCTGGTATTTATGTTCAGTTGACCCTTATCAGAGGTTTGTTTGTGATATAACATGGACAAACATACGATAAAATGTAGACCTTGTAAAGTAGTGTCTTTCTCTTGCAGGTGGTTATAAATGCAGGTTTGATTATACTTATACTTTCAGTAAATGAATTCAACTTTGCCCCAAAAATTTGGTTTCAGAGTACCTTGTCAATTAGACATAACTTCCAGAAAATCAGTTCCAAATAAAACATCCATCAGTTCTTAAGCAACCAGTTATTGTTTATAAAAAATGAGTCAGAACTTAAAAAAGGCTGGATTTTAGGACCGTTTTATTCAAAACCTGATTACTGAATTGAGGGCTGATTTAGCTATGCGGCATTCTCTTAAGTACAAGTTTAATGGGAGATGTATGATTTACAAGATAATTGGTTATCGTCCTGTGTGTTAAACCTTTATACTGATGCTGCGACATCTATGGGTTGTGCTGCTCTTTTTGGATAGGAATGGATTGCTAAAAATGACTCGCAGATTATGCAGAATTCCATATTACTATCAAGGAACTATTTTCAATTGTATTAGCTGTGGAAATATGGAATGATAGGGTGAGAAACAAAAAAGATCAAATTTCATTGTGACAACATGTCCACTGTTTACATTATCAACAAAATGACAACTAAAGATAAGGTGGTGATGAGACTTGTTAGGAGATTAGTTCTTGCAACTGTGCATTACAACATTCTGTTTAAAGCTGTACATTTATCGTGTGTCTAACATTATTTATCTGCCAATTTTCTCGATTTTATTTTTCAGAAGGTTTTTTACAGTTGCAGCTCCTTACGCAGAACACTGATAGAGATTCCGCAGCGTCTGTTCAAAATTTGAATAATACAGCTAGACATATTATTTCAAAGACATTATCAAGCAGGTCAAGACGCATTTATTATCAGTACTGGCGTCATTTTCAAGATTTAATACCGTAAATTTCACAAGTTATCAGGAAAAGTTACCATTGAATGATACCGTCTTAGTCATTATTTTTGTTTTATTTAGTTTCAGTCAAAAAGTCTGTCTACAATTACTTCTCATGTATCAGTCATATCATATATTCATAAATTGTGAGGGTTCAAAGATTTTTCAAATAGTTTCTTAATCAAAAAATCTTTAAAGGCTCTAATGAAAATATCGCACTCAATTACTATCAAACTTTTACATAAAATAGTTATTTTCTTACCTGCAGCAATCTGCAATAGATTTGATAAAATTTTATTCAAGGCTATGAGTTTACTAGCATTTCATGCTTTTCTGAGAATTGGAGAGATATGTCCTAAAAGTAAGGCAGTGTAGTACTTCAGTAATTCAGAAGTCTGATGTTAAAGTTATCAGTGGGTCAGGGTTGGAAATTTACATTAGATCTTTTGAACACAGTAAACATCTAGTGACTTTATTCATTCCAAAGAATGCGTCTGGTACCATTTGTTCTTATGTTGCATTTTCAGAATATTTTGAATTATAAAAGCACTCCACTGGCCCCCTTTTCCAGTTTTCTGAAGGAGTTGCTGTTTCGGCAAAATTTTTCAATACCATATTTAATAATGTTGAGGCATTTTAGGCTATGATACCAGGTTCATAAAGTCACATTCTTTTAGGATTGATGTGTTTACGCTGCTAGTTGTGTGTTTCTTTCTGAGGATTCTATCAAGAAAATGTGGCATTGGCACTCTAATGCAGTTACAAATTACATAAGGTTACCAATTGTTACCCATTTAAATCACTATTGTTAGCTTATATGGAAATTTAACATACAATAAATCATTGTCTATTTATTTAGGTTATTAAGTAAGTGCGTACAGGACAAGAGGAAGGTTTAATAGTTAATGTTATTTTACAAACATAGAGATTCAGCAGAAGACTGTCACATTGGTTTAGATGTCATTATGTTACAAATTTTGTGGACGTTTTCTCAATGTAATATAATATATCGATGATTATTTCCTAATGATATTCATTTTAATCTACTTCAAACACATGTTATAGTATTACATGAATTCATGGTTCAGTATAAGGCTGCCATGTTAAGACTTTTTCTCAGTGTTGATATTATGTGATTGTGTTCAGATCTATGTTATAACTACTGAAGCAGAAAACTTTGATTATGCTTGTACAAATTTAAGTGTCACATTTTTAATATTTCTGTTTTTCTGTAGCAAATGCCGATTAAAATTATATGTGTGCATTATCTTATTTTGCTTTAACAGTATACTATTGTTATAATAATGTATAGTTTTGTTATTAAGGTACCTGAAATGTTGAATGTTTAAAATCTTTTTATTTTTGGTTGGCTATAATTATTTTTAACTAATGCAGGATTCAGCATAAGACTGTCTTGCATTTGTAGATAGTTTTTATAGTATAAATATTTAGCATCAACATTTCAAGTTGTCATTCGTATAATGTGTCAGTGATTTGGAGTAAATAGCTAAACTCTCATTAGCTAGTCATTATATATTATGTTTGTGTACCTTATACATATTTTTATCACTAGTAATTCTTGCTTCGATTTATGCAACTTCATTATATTGAAACGGTGACTATTGAGCTTGTGGTGGGTGGTTGTAAACAATTGTTTTTGAGTTAGATAACCTCACTTGATCCGCCTCTGCATCAATAATGTATATTGTTTTATGCGCATGTGTCAAATTAATCACAAGTTTTCATTGCTCACCCACGCGATCAATAAAGGAATTTCATTGGCTCGCTCCATTGACACATTCTTTTTTCATTATTCTGAAAACTTATGCACGGAGATCATCTGACGTCACAGCCACCTGTTACGTGTACTTTTGTTACTGGTACATAATTATATACCTCTTCGAAACACACATTATTTTTGTAAGTTGACTTTCAATGATAATTTGATTGGCAGCTGCTTTTATAACCCTGTGAAAAAAAAATAAATCTTACTATTTGTCTTATAATATGCGCAAGTTGACCTAATGCATGTCTCGCCAAAGTTTTCTAAAATCCAGAGTCCTTCATGAGAAAAAACGCACACAATATTGTGTACGGACGGACAGACAAAAAGACAGACCGATGGACCGACGGCCTGAAACCAGTGAATAAACTCACAACTTTGTTTTTGCGGGGATAACAATCATATAATATCGAGTGATATTTCAGTGAAATAATGTATATATCATTACCATACTTCTCGCCATGATAATGACGGTGGTGATGATAGTGTATTTGTTATGATTACGATGATGAAAATGTCGACGCTGAAGATGACCGTGATGACGGTCGTTATGGTGCTGCAGCTGATGATGTAGCTACGGCGGTGACTTGGATCGTTTTTATCCCCCTTGTTTACGAACCGGAACTAAAACCCCTTTTGACCATGCATCTGATTATACACTATCATCAAAAATATGATTAAATATTGTGAACAGATAAGGGGAAATATAAGAATTAGAAACGATAAAAATATCATCAAAATCACAACTTTTATGTCTATTCAGTGTATTTATTGTACAGTTTATTTCTTCAATCGTGACTTTTTTATCTAATATTTCTATATAGACAGACGCATGTTCCTAAACATTACTGTCAGAAATATCATATAGGTGTGTTTTCTTGTAATTATTAACGCATTCCAAAATATTCCTTAGATTTTGTTTACTCATTTTTGATAATTAATTTTTTTCTTTACTGTAAAATTTGTATTTCATTTTACGTTTGTTAGAGACGTATTTCATTCCTGCCTTTAAGAAATGTATCTTAATCGTATCCCTCATAAAAAACGTTTGAGGTTAAAAAGTCTGCTTTAGCTCAGTTAAAATTCTCATCGAACCATTGTGACGTGATTTGCGTTTCAAACGCTTTTTATTGTTATAATTATTTAACGTTTTACTAAAGCAATTAAATAAAATAGTGTATACAAAATTAGAAAATTTATCAATGCATTCATATTCAGACTTAAGTTTGTTATCAATTTCATCGAATAAAAGAATATTTATTATTCATTTAATGTATCTTCATCAGTGGAAATCCAGATGATTTTATCAATTAAATGCGCCTGATTTACATAAACATAAAGACCTAACTGTGAATAAAGGTCATTCTTAGGAAAACCGTCACTGATTATTTGGAACAAACTGACCTTCGAATAAAGGTCACCTGTCGATAAAGATCACATTTTGCTTTTCTCAAGGGAGGCCTTTGTTTACAGGTCTGATTGTACATAAATTATTTTCTTTACATAATGTAAGTAGATTATGTCTAAAAGGACTCACATTTTTGTGACAGTTTTTATGCTAATGTACAGATGATACAATATTGTCAGATTGTGGAACATTGATATAACGGTCTAACTGTATATCAAGCAGTTCACCAGTTCACGCATTCAGATCGCCAAATGAGTACAGCAAAACCTGTGTACAAAGACCACCCTTTGGGAAAGACAATATGTGGTCTTTACTGACAGGTGGCCTTTGCTCAGAGTTCAGTTTGTACTAAATAATCAGTGACGTTCTTTTAAAGAATGGCCTTTATTCAATGAATGGTCTTTATTCGGAGGTGACCGCAAATACATGTTTGACTGTATATATCTGCAAGATCACAATATTTTGGCACATCATTATTCATAGCATCATAAAAATCTCAATCATATTATGTAGAGTTAACATTTCTACACAGATTTGAGTCTTCTGGTGGTACATAACACGTACAGAAAAATGCATATTAGAGTAAAGTCTTTTTTCAGTTTAAACCGAATTAAACCTCTATCATCAAGAGAAACTAATTCTAAATTATCTTTATAACAAATATTGTATTACACAATAATTCCACCACTATGACGTTTGGTTTTCTTGTTAAAGTTCAGTCAGAGACAGTTAAAACAGGAATAACCTTCGATGTCTATATTTCTTGTTTTCGCATTCCAGGTTTCACAAAATTATAAAATATCATAATCCGAAATAAATGATAAAAAGTCACCGTCGTCAAATTTAGAGTTTATACCCTGTACATTCCATAGAAGAAATGAGAGATGCAGAGACGGAAGTGGAGCCGGTCATATTTGTAGATTGTCAAATGTTACTAATTTTGTTACGGACTAATTACGCACATATTTAGTCAGTCTTATACAAAGGTTTGACCGGATACTATATAATGTATCAGAATAGAATATACATTTGTAAAACATAAAGAAACATTATTAAATTGAAATTTGAGAATAGATGAATTTCAAGTATATCATTTGACTACGAAAAATGAGATTCGTGATCAATTTCAAGTTTATATTCTTGAATTAATCAATTTGAGTTCCAATAATGAGAATCTCAGTTTGAGTTCAGGAACGTGGAATTATGAGTTCCAAAAATAAGATACGTGACTAATCTCAAATTTGAATTCTCGAACTCAAAACTCAGAGAAGAATCTCAAGTTACAAATTCTCGAACATAGTAGTTTGAGTTATTTATATATCTATTTCACATACACTTGAATGGGGTGGTTTTCATCAGGGATTAAGTAAAGGAAGAAGCTCCTGACACTAGACCTGACAAGCAAATTTCTTCATCCTGACATTAGACATGACAAGCAAACCTCTTCACCCTGACATTAGACATGACAAGCAAACATCTTCATCCTGACATTAGACATGACAAGCAAACCTATTCATCCAGACAATAGACATGACAAGCAAACTTCTTCATCCAGACACTAAACATGACAAGCAAACCTCTTCATCCTGACACTAGACATGACAAGCAAACCTCTTCATCCTGACATTAGACATGACAAGCAAATTTCTTCATCCTGACACTAGACATGACAAGCAAACCTCTTCATCCTGACATTAGACATGACAAGCAAACCTCTTCATCCTGACACTAAACATGACAAGCAAACCTCTCCATCCTGACACTAGACATGACAAGCAAACCTCTTCATCCTGACATTAGACATGACAAGTAAACCTCTTCATCCTGACACTAGACATGACAAGCAAACCTCTTCATCCTGACACTAAACATGACAAGCAAACCTCTTCATCCTGACACTAGACATGACAAGCAAACCTCTTCATCCTGACATTAGACATGACAAGTAAACCTCTTCATCCTGACACTAGACATGGCAAGCAAACCTCTTCATCACTTATATCAAAGCTTGATGACATTGAAAAGATGTTAAGTTACCCATGAAAAAATTCAAAAAGTAGGGTTGTAACGCTATAAAACAATCAAAATTCATCTGAAAATAAGCTATGAGATTGAAAGCAGTCGTCAACTCTGCGACAAATCAAAACAGGAAAATGCTACATTAATACAACAAATATCAGAGCAAATTAACAAAAAAATAAAAATAAAAGTGAAAACGTCGCCAATCTACAAAATACAAACAGCAATCTTACTGAACAAGTCATTGGTCTATAATCTCGATCAATGCGGAACAATGTCTTATTCTAAAACTTTCCCAAAATCTAAAAGGTGTTAGGTGTTGGAAATCCACTTTTGTCATTTCGGATGTTAAAGCCAAAATTGAAATCGATAGAGCACACCGTATTGGTAAATATGAGCACTCGAGAACTCGGCCCATAGTCGCAAAATTCAAATATCATGGCGATAAGATTGAAGTCAAGATCGCAGCCAGATCTAATCTACATGTAGTTGTCTCCCTTCCGGGGTTTGTGATCAAAATCCCGAGCAGGTAAGTGAACGACGACGGAAGCTGGTCCCACATTTCGTGAAAGAGACACCAACATTAACGAACCAATAGAATTGCGATTCAAAACAGCGCCGGTTTGTCCTACAAAACGTTAAAGGATTGTGTAGAAAATTAGATGTCACGGACATCATAAACTTTATCAATGACTACTGAATAATACTGCTCACTGAAACGTGGCATTCAAACGTGTTTTATATAAACATTGACGGATAATTATGAAACTATATCATGTCCTCGACCAAAATGCAACACACGTACTAAACGTCAGAGCGGCGGTACTGTAGTGTACATTAGAAATGAACTAAATATATACAGAAAAACAAATATATATATATATGTCACATTCCTCCCGAGGAGTCGGGTACCTACAAAAACTGCAATTCTTCACAGTTTGAATATGACTTCATTACAACCATTGGAAAAAAACATCATTAAATATTGTGATAACGGTCACATCATTATAACTGGTGATTTTAATGTTCGAACTTGTCAAAAAAGACGATTTTATTCAAGATATAAACTTAGAAAGAATTAATCAAATATATGATAACATGTCTCGTTATTCACTTGATACTAAATGCAGTAATTTCGGTAATAAATTTAGCAAACAGACTGGTAAGAGTTCAGTACACGGACGGTTAGAATCCAGTCATTTCATCTGTCATAATAGTTCCCAGGGTGCAAGCGTTGTTGATTATGCAACTGCTGATAATTTTTCATTATTTGGAAAGTCAGTAATCATTAAGCAAGATTTGATAAGCTTTGCTGGGATATTAATAAAATAGATTCATAGAGCGAAAAAAAAATATACTTGACTAGATAACAGGAAATCTTAACAATGGGATATCGAATAAAAATGATACTATTGAATAAAAAATAAAAATATTGTATGTGATAATTATATCGTTTAAAGTTAATAGTAAAGGAGTTAATTTCAACCAAAAAAAATAAAGTCAACAAAGAGAAACCGGCGTTATGGTTCAACGATGACTGTAAACAGGCAAGATGGCATTTTTTCAATTCTAAACGAAAGTATGCTGGCCGTCATAAGTAAGCAGTAAGTGATGTTGGTATAAAAAGAAAAAGCGCAAGAAATCGAGATCAATTAAATTCTGGAAATGGCTAAAACATTTCATGATATGGTTTATTGCTTTCCATTGTTGACCATAAAATTGTTGTATACCATCAAAATTTCAAGGGTAGTATATTAGGCCAAATAGAAGAATTTTTATGATGGTTACTTTCTTATGACGGCCAGTATATAAAATAGAAATGTGTCCATAGGACACGGATGCCCCGCTTAATGACTTTGGACATATAATTAATAGATAAGGATTGTGGCATGATTCGAAATCCTATCATACATGACAAAGTCATGAGCCGGACAAAAACAAATTCAAGCCTCCACTGTGACCTTGACCTTACAGTGAGGGACAAGGTTCTCGCGCGACACGTCGTCTTCATATGTTGATCATTTATGCCAAATTATTTCGTAATCCATCATACATGACAAAGTTATAAAGCCGGACATGAACATCTATTCTACGCACCCATACAAACACGTATACACACGCACACACACACGCGGACAGGGTAAACACCATTTCATGGCGGGTGTACAAAAAAGATAGTTCTGTTGTAAATAAAGTACTATTTCTAGAGTAGAAAACCATACCGAAACAGTAAATTTAAAGCGTCATTTTTACAAAGAAAAACAGCGCCTTTCTAATATAAGGAAAATAAGTCCTCGTGATTTCTGGAAGTACAAATACAAATTTAATACCAATACAAATAGAACACATTTATATAGCGCAAATATTTATCACTAAGATATTCAATTGCGCTTTACATCACAGTTCACAGAAGTTACAATCATATTATCACTTTTTTCAATATTGTGCTCAAAGTAGTGATTCTAGTTATCTGACGTAAGAAAATTGTCTGAATAAGTGTGTTTTTAACCCTTTCTTGAACTTTTCTTTACTTGTAGGGGCTTTTACATGATGAGAGAGAATTCCACCATTTTGCACCGGTCACAGATATTGAGCTATCAGCTATTTTGGTTCGTTTTATAGTGTACAACAAAGGGGTTAGGGAATATATAAATAAATGTAAAAATAAGTCTAACCAGACTACATATAACGCCAATTTCAAAGACATTTTAAGAATCTGTCTAATATTCATAATAAATGCATTTTCTTCTGAAGAACATAATTAAAGATCAGAATCATTAAATATTGAATGTCTGGATAAAACGTTTACTGTCCCTGAACTATGTCAAACAAATCATAAAAAATAAACAAAAGTTTCGATTATGAAAACAATGTTGCCGACTCATTATCAACTCTTGTAATTTCATAGCACCTATATCGTAGACTTTTCGCCGAATGTGTTCTTATAGTATAAGATCGATTTGTGTTGCCAGGACACTGTTTACATTGTGATGACGCTGTTGCTAGGAGAAAAATTTTGGAATGCTTTGGTAGTTATTGTTAACTTTAATATTAATGTATAAACATCGAGTGTGTGGTTATTTCTCATTTCCGATAAACATTTTTAAAAACACACCGCTTTTATATAAAAGACGTCTTAATAATACGCTGAAAATAAAATGGTACTACTTTTGCGCTAAAACTCTACTAATTTTTAAGTGGAAAAGGTATAAATTTATGTTTTATTGATGAAATAAGTTCTATGTGCATATATACAGCATACATCATTCAACATTCACTTATTCTTCATAAACACACGGCTTACAAAGTTTGTAAAACCACCCGGAGTCCTCACTTTAAGTTCTCACATACCATGACTTATACTTAAACAAAATCATGAAACATTAACTTTATTTTAATAATTTTGCACATTTGTACAGATAGTCCGCACAAAAGTCGACCACAAATGATTAGTTGTAAATTAGTTTTAAAACAGAAGAAAACGAGGAATTAGCTGAATAAAGTATCAACTGGAACATTGTGGTTAATCCATTGATTGCAGTTTATAGATACTGTCGTCTGCAAGCGTTAGTATACAGTGTAACATGTATATACAAAATTTAACTAGGACCTCATCTCAATTTGACAGGCACGCGCGGCGTCGTTCCCATCGTTACCATGTATTTTAAGATAGCAACAAAAATGCTAGAAGAACAACAACAAGAACAACAACACAGTTACAAACAGGGCACTGTTTTATGGTCAACAGTTTTTACCATTCTTTTGTTCCAGTAACCTTGTTTTGTGAGTTTTTTATATTTATGTGTATGTACTGTAAAACAAGTTTCATAGTACGGACAACACCATGTATTGTTTAAATGTACGTTTGTAATAAGAACAAATGGTTAAAACAGTGTGCACATTTTCCCGATGTTACAGCAATCATCAATGTTAAAAACTTCACCATCCTGAAAGATTGTGTATCATTTAATTTCATTACAGCAAAAACTCCTATTAAAAAGAACAGAAACAACAATAGAAAACATAATTGGGTAACTTTATTTCTTATACTAGAAAAATAATTCAATAAACTATCTCAGTTTACAAAAATTCAGAATAAAGGAATGTAATTAACATTAAATACTGAACAATGATACAGAAATTTGCACTTACTGGCATATGTTACAAAACTGATAAACATCTAATATTTATTGTTATATCTAAACACAGCTTAACCTGTAAGATAAACAGAAAAGATCAGGTTAATATTACAGCAATAAAATAAAAATCACTAAACGTATTTTAGACATTTTTTTTGTATTACAGACCACGAAAATATCAAACGGTGCAGGTTCGGGACTCATCAGTCGGATAAAAGAACTGAGTATTCAATTTTAAGAAGACTTCACAGTGTTTGTATTTTTAAAGCAGTTAGTATTCTTTTTTTGAAATACAGTTAAGTAGGCCGTGGACATTAAATAAATACAGTAAAAAATTCGTTATCTCGAGGAGTCATCGGAACAGACGAAATACTCGCAAAATGACGTATTTGTTGGTTGATGTAAAAAAAGTATATCGTGATTGTTAACGTGTGCATTTACAGTAATGTAAATATTACGTAATATTGCAAAATGCTAACGTAAAATGTTCTCTATGAAATCAGAGAGGAATACACGTTTGCTGAATGTTGAAATATAAGTTGTAGTTTACATACAATTTTTCATCCACGAACATTTAAAAAAATGGCAGGACTTTAAAAGTTCGGGTTTTTGTCATACCGATGTTCGTCATAACGAAGTTCAACTGTACTAAACTAGGTATTTACACAACAATATTATGAAAATAATCATAGGGGGCTAGCACGTTGAAGGGTTGGTGTATAATGGTGTATTAGGCCTAAATGGCCATACGGACCAAAAACATCTATATCATATATATATATATTATACAAAGGTAACAACTGACAATTTCTGCACCAAATTTGTTTAGCAATGTGCAGCTCTTTCAGAAATCACTCAAATGTCTAATGATGTCTAACTGGTATCTACAGATAGCTAATACATTATACTCTATATAACCAATAAGCATATAGTCCAATTCAAACTGTAAAGCAGAAATTTAATCTTTTTCCTCCGAAAAAGAGTCAATTTCGTTTAGTCGAATGCAACCTCGCAACACCAAATCACACAGAATTACCAAAATTAATACACCTTAATACAACAGGCAGAGGAATGACAACACATCGGAATTCAATTTTTATAACAGAAAGACAAAAAGAATGAAGCAGAGCTGAGTGGGAGCATTACTGAGTATTGAACTTTCATTACTCTGTATATCAAAAAAGAAAATTGGTTCAGACTTAATTGTGAAGTTGACAGTTACTTGCGGAGAACAAGGTTAGTTTTTGTACCACAATACTAGTCAGGTTTAATATCATGAAAAAAAAACAAATATTTTTAAAAAATATTTTAATACTAGCTTGGTGACGTGTTGTTTTGTAGTCATTCATCTCTGACATTCATTTCTCGTGATTTCAGGTAAAAATGGCAATATTTATTTGTCATACCCAATTCTTAAAGAAAATGTTAACCTGACATAGATGAATGGTAAGAATTAGAGATGCAATCAGTCAAACAATTATGATTTTCGCTTGTCTTAAATCGAGCGCACCCCGTCGTCTGCTGGAGATAAACACTGGTCCTCTCACATGTTACCATGGCGACGATCAAGCGACTAACACTTTGACATCCTGGTCCATGTTCTATGCGTGTCAATTAAACTCAGTACATTGTGTTGTACAAACCTTTTGATAAACAACGGACAGTTTTATGATATAAAGGCACCGTAACTTATTTCCTTGCATTAATAAAACTTTGATCTATTGTGTGTGTCTAATTGTTTCTATAAATGACTCGTGAAAGTCGGTAATGTCCGCAACAAACTTCGTCGGTGGACGGAAGAACCCTTTTCCATTTCGTGTAAGATCGGTAAAATCGTCCGGTTAACCATCCGGATACTACTTCCGGTTAACCGGTTACGTTTTCAGCAAATGTTTGCATCCTTAGCTAATACATACCGGTAATTATCATTATTCTGGAATGCTATGGTTATTTATGCTCATGATCATATCAACTGAGTGAATGTTTTCGATCCGTCCTGGTAATCGTTAATTAAATGATCATCTTCAGACGTATATTTAAAACTGACGTAAAAAGTTTCCCCATAAAACTTATCAGTGTTATAGGTCAATAATTGGAGGGTCACACACATCCCCTTTATTTTTGTAAATTTGATTAATTGTCCCAATTGTCCGATCCTTTGGTACGATACTAGAAGTAAAAACAATATTAAACGGTTTGACATACACAGTTTTCATTCATATTAAAGAGGCTTTGATATGTTCATTTTTTTACTTTATCAACACCACATGACACCACATTATTTTTCAGAGCTCTTACCGCTTTTTCAATTTCATAACTCATTATTGGCATATTAATTTCTGTATTTTCCTCATCAAACATATCTCTATCAACATTGATATCTGAAACATTTTCACTGTTTTGACAATTATTCACTGTTTTAAAAATAAGCATATAAATCGCCTAACTCGAATTTTACAATTTTTCTTGTCATTCAAAAATCAAGTTTAAGTTTTAGTCTTTTCTACATTTATAGGGTTAGACACACCAAACTGTAGCGAGCTTTCTTCAAATATTTTAGCAACATTCCTAACAATATTGTATAAACTATCGTGAGAAATAACATCCTCTATTTTCTAATACAGTCATGTAGACCCTTTATTTAAACGATTCGAACATGTATATGAGGTGCTATTTGACTATTTCCGTAGTTGGCGAAATTCTGTTGTAAGCTTCATTTTGCCGATAAATTAAATAGAAGAATATAAATGTACGCACTTATATTTCAATATTGAGTGTATCCAACAACACTATTGCTACAAATTGTGCGTACTAAGTGTTCGTATGAGAGAGTTTAAGCTGGCCGTAAATGGCAATATTCTGCACAGGAATTACGCACGCACGCGCACTGTCTGGAGCACTGTAGTACCTGCTGGTGAAGTTATCATCAACAAATCAATATTATCATAATAACTTTAACTTCCACTATTTTTAAAACTTTTTTGGCCTTGTTCATTCAGAGTGAATGGTTTTACATCAGTAAAAACGTCCTTAATTGAAATGGAACTGTTTTACGGCCTAAAATTTGATTTGTAAGTGTCCAGAATACTCAAGATGTTTTATGTACATTTGTTGTATTGTACCGCCCGGGTATATTTATGTTTGTTGGGTTAGTTAACCTTTACGGACAACCTTCGTAGATTTATAATTATCAAACACAAAATACAATTAATCTAACCTTTAAACACTATTTGTTCCCTCAGTTATACAATTACGATCCACAAAGTTGTCACGACATCAAACCAGTTAGATTGTACCGATCTTGAAGATACGCTAGTCACCGTGGATGAAATGCGGGGGCGCGGGTTTCTGGAATTGATTTAACAAATTGCCATTTGTATTTCATATTTATATCTTCAGGAGACATCCAATACTGTACATACATAAATGCACGTGTTTGTGGAATATTAAACACGCCCATCGGTCTCCAAGCTTAAATCTTATATTTTGTCTTTCGATATTTCTAACTCATTTATTACTAAACAATGAAGATTTAAATCTTAAGTCATTCTGCCAGCTAAAATGATCTGAAAATGTATTTAATCATTAGACTACAATATCTTTCAAACCAGAATGCTTCACTTATGAAGTTGAGCCCGGAGATTGTTCTAAAGTTTTATAACCCCAGGCCCATAATATGCCTCATGTGTAATCATGTGTAACAATGAGTTACAGAAAAAGATGAGATCCAGTTTTGACAAGAAATTGTTTATTGTATAAAAAGAAGATTGGTTTCTCTATATGATACTAGGTAATTACGATAAGAAAATGTCAAATTGAAAGTCTGATGAATTTATAAAGTACACGTAGTTATAACATAAAGAATAGATCAAAGCAAATGAAGATGCGGACAGTTCACAGTGCAACCTCTCCAGAGCGGCCCACTCTTGAGCAACAAACTCCCTTCAACAGCAGCATGATTTTTTCCTTCTGTGCGATTTAACTATTAATAAAACTCTCTAGAGCAACAACCTCTCAACAACAGCATATTTTCGCTTCTCCCATAGGGTGTTGCTTTAAAGATTAAAAATGAAAGTACTTGATTCATAAAACAGTGAACTAAAAGGGAAACTAAAGCGAAGATATGTCGAGGAATTTTAACTTAATATATATTGTATAGATGTCTAGTGTGATTATTTTAACTTTTAGTCCACGCAAAAGTCGTAAGATACTGACATTTATCATAAAACACGCCATAACCTCTGACTAGATTCCGGAAACAAATTATTACGGGCATACCGAGAATGTAGAACGGGACACAACTATCTTTTGTGTACAGTCATAACAATTTGAATTATTAGTATTACCTCCCTTGAACTACACTTCGATATTTTTTCACTCTTCGTTTTTGCTTGACTGAAGTCATTTAGTGAGTGATTTTAAAAATCAAATAAAGTCTTACATTTTGTTGTAATGTACAATTTTGTCTTCCGAATTAGTGAACATTAAATATTCGTATAATATACATAGTTTGCACTGTATCTAAAAACACCATTCTAAATAAACGAAAATCTAAAGTCTAATAACTTCACAATTTATTGATTTTAACTTGATCAATACAAAGCAAAAAATCCAACAGAGATGTAATTATTTGTATGTAGTTAGATAAGACATTATGTTTATATTTCGACCAAACAAATCTTAAAGCGGGGGTGGGGGTAATTCACAACAATGTTTATTCATAAAGCGCATGGAGTTGTTTTAAAGGCGAGTTGGTTCACAAGGAAACGGAAAAAGCAGCGAGTAAATGTAATAAAACCTAATTGGAAACATTCAGAATGATTGTTCATACGCATCGTTTATTTAGTCAACAACAGGGACAGGACAGTAAACTGTCGTTTGATAATCTGACTACAATAATTATAATAATCTCAATATCGGGGAAATAAGTATGAAATTATGAATAAGTAAATTAGATCAAACATATAATTTTAGGTATTTTAATTTGAAAATATTGCCTATTGAATACAATCAACACGGCAAATCGTTGATGAACACAATGTGAAAGTTTGCACACTTTAAATCATCAACTATAAACATAACGATGATTATATATATTGACCATTTCCATCATGTTTTCATTATTCGTCTCATCTAAGAAATGATAGTAACACGAACACTCAGAGCGGCATAGTTGTGCGTCAGGGGAAGAGAGTAAGCATTGATTGTAACGCTGACCGTTCTTGATGAGCATCAGACCAGACAGAGGCACCGTGAGAGGACGGTATGGGCTAAGCCCTGGCTGCTGTGACGGATCACCCAGGAACACTACGACATCCTGATGCAGGAGCTGATGCGAGATTCGCATTGGTACTTCGAAACCCACCTCAGAATCAAGTCATCCATGTTTTGGGAGATCGTGGACAGAACACATACGCCGTAGCCTGTAACTATCTCCGATGTCCTCCACCCCCCACCCCCTAAAAAATTACAAGGTAAATCGTAGACTAAAATATTGCACAGTGCGCGGGTCAAATGTGAATTATGCATTAGTTGACGTGTTTTATTTTCTGTGTCATTCACTAACAACTAGATCGGCCCTTGTACTTGTACAATCAAAGGTAGCCGCGACCGTGGTCGAGTGGTTAATGCGCTGGTCTTGTAAACCAGAGATCCGGGTTCAATTCACAGTCTCCATATGTGGAGAAGTTGCCGGCTCCTTGTAGAAGGGTAAGTTAGTACTGGTTGGTATACAGTCCAGGAAAACTGGTTAGAACCGGTCGCCGTATATAACTGCAAAACTGTTGAAAAAAGGCGTTAAACCCCAGTGAAAAAAAGACAAATAGTGAACTGAAGTAGTTTATAAAATATGGCATAAGCTAAAGTCATTTGATTCTACCAGAACTACATTAAATTACGCTGATATTTGTCCGAAGATGTCGTACATCAAGGTTTGACTGTTTTATGAACTGAATGTTGTAAAATAATTTTACATTTTGAACTGGTCATGTAATGTATATTAGCATTTGAGTACTGTTTTTATTACATTTTTACTGTTGACTTCATTGTCAGTTTCTCATGTTACAATCAATTACATAAAATTGAATTTTGATGTATTATCCTTATATATGCTCATAAGTAATGTAATATATCCTTTGATGTTACCACAAATAATTGAATCTTATTGAAATAAATGAGCAAGTGTGCAATGTAAGAATATCTGCATATTATAATTTTACAATCAGGACTAATATTTACTGTGTTGTAAACATTAATGGGATCAATCTTATGGTTGAAAATGCATTATTTTCAAAAATTCCTGTAGTGTGTTTCAAATTCGTTTCTGTGGCAACCATGTTCATTTTACTCATAATTGTTTGATGAGATTCTACTCCACTGAATTTTGCTATTAGTGAAACATTAGTAAATTCCAATTTAAATTTCAAACAATATTGAGAAAAATAAATGTTTGGAAAAAATACGTTAACAGGCTATATTTCAGTCATAAAATTTTCTAGATGATAATTTTCTGTTAGGTATTGAATGCATTGAGAGGAATTTTAGTTGTAAAATCGTTATTTGTTGTTTGATTATGTCCTATAGAATAGTTTTTGTAATATATGCTGTTTTCTGTGTGTGTGTGTGTGTGTGTGTGTGTGTGTGTGTGTGTGTGTGTGTGTGTGTGTGTGTGTGTGTGTGTGTGTGTGTGTGTGTGTGTGTGTGTGTGTGTGTGTGTGTGTGTGTGTGTGTGTGTGTGTGTGTGTGTGTTTTGCATTGAAAGTGTATATTGTAATTTTAGTGAATTATATATATATCATTAAGTCGTTAGTATTTTGCAAACTCAACAAAACGCTTTACGTTTCAAAATTTAATATATATGATTAAGAGTATTAAGAAATAAATAATCTTAAAATTCTAGACAATCTTGATACCAATGATTGGTTATTAGTTTACGCTTTAGCTATTATTACACATGAGCACTTAAAGTAAACAATAGATGCTTGACACGTTTGTTAATGAGGAGGGGGCAAAATCCTATTGTTTCAATAATAATGTGAACCCTTCACAAAATTTTGACATCTCGAAAATGTTGGTGTCCGGAATATTCGGATATTCGGAACAAAAATAAAGAACAGTATGAAGTCTGTGGTGCGGAAAGATCGTCCGGTTTCCGGAATTTAGAGTGTACGGTATTCAGAGAATGTCTGACAAAGGACTGTCACAAAGTGCATAGCCGGGCCTCAAATTTTAATCAAAGTAAAGAAGGGAAATCACTGCATCAGCTTGTTATTATGATATTTTCGACTGAATCGTTGGATTTTGTTTTGCAAAGATAGGACATTATTGTTTGCATTTTGAATCTAGCATTTTCATATGATTTATATTTAACTCGCTTAATTCTGATCATTGTGATGTTGCGAGGTCGCGTTCGACTAAACGAAATTGTCGATTTTTCGAAAGAAAAAGATTAAATACCAGCTTCATCGTTTTGAATTGGACCATATGTTTATTGGTTATATGTAGTATAATGCATTAGCTATCTGTAGACACCAGTAATTAGAAATTTGCGCGATTTCTTGAAAAGTTACGTAGTGTTAAACAAACTTGATACAGAAGCTGTCATTTTGGAAGTTGTAACCTTGTATATGTATATGTGTAATATAAGTGTTTTTGATCCATGTGGCCATTCTAAGCATAATACACCATTATACACCATCCCTTCAATGTGCTAGCCCCCTGTGCTTGATTCAAGTGGTATTTTTCATAAATCCACGTGTACGAGCCTCAGTATGAGTTAGGATAAATTGAGTATCGTACGATATTTTTGTCCTGAATTCCACGAGAATTCCCTGGGTTTTGTAATTCTCGATATTGGGTGTGGCAATTTAGCTCTATATAGGTTTGGTTTTGGGTAGTAAATTCGCACACAGACGTAATACGTTGGAAAGACAACACGTTGTTTTATGATATGTTAAATCATTATTATGCTCAAAGAATTGAGGTAAGAATTTATTCATTTTTGATATTTTTGCTTTGCACGTAATGTGATTTCTTTCTGATGCAGGTTTGGTAAATGTTTAGCTAGTTTTATGGGTTCGTTCCACAACATTTCGTGCGCAGGTCGGATATTTTTTGAATTAAGTTACACTCAGTTTAAGGGTTTTCCTTAGCGTCTCTGGCTTGTTGTTGCATTATGAGGAATCTAATGTTTTTATTATGCTATAGGAATAGTTAGTAAATGGAATTGTATTTCGTTCAAATTTTCACATAGTTGTTGACCTTGGTCTGCATCTATGAAAAGCCGGTGTTGGCTTATGTATAGCTATGTAAAGATATGTGTGTATTAATTACCGTGTCATCTCCATACTTTTCGATACAGTCTATGGACACTCACAGGGTAAGGCTGTTATTGTTTGTATCTGGTAAATTAACTTCTTGAATTAAGCATGAAATTACTTTACATTTATCTAAGGTATAAAGACATTTCCTAAAAATATTTTAACCAGTATGCAAAAAGTTTTGGTCGTCAGTTGTTTTATTATAATTACAGAGTCGGTGTACATGTACATTATTGTTGTTGCTAATGTGTTTACACACGAGCAATCGGAAGGATTGATTTATACGAAAAACGTGTTTCTTGGCGAACGTTTCATTGTAACGATAAAGGGATTAAGAAAAAAGAAGTCACGTGGTACTAATTGTGTTCAGATACCCAAAAGCGTGGTTAGTTTTGAGTGAATTTTTCGCGGGCAACCGCATTAGTGACAAGTAAAACACAATGAAAGGACGTGTTTTGGGAATTATACATTTATTGTTTCAACAACGTGGTGTGTATTATTTAATAGATATATCTTATCTTATTCGTCGCTTTATTTTATGAATACATTTTCATTTTTTGAAACAACTGTTGATATTAATTTGAATGATTATAATTTGTATACATACTCGTGGTGCATTTGTTAATGTGTTGGTAAAATTTGAATTATTTTATCATGTTTGCATGAATCGATACTCCAGTGATACTCCAGTCTAGTACTTGTTACATATTCATTAAAGGATGATGATGATTAGGATAGGCCAAAAAAGCTTTATCATGGAAGAAAAACAATAAACTTTGTTATAAATTAACTTGTGCTTTAAAATGTGCTCGATGTATGACACCTATTTTTTCATCCGATAAACATTTTCTTAAGTATTCTCTATTGAAAAGTGTTTCATTAATTTTACCACATTGACCGGTACCTGTGATATTATTACAAGAATTATTGGACAAATTTTAACTAAACATGCACTATAGTACTTGTATTTCCATTGAGAATGTGTCTGTTTATCTTCATCAATTTATTATTTTCACGAAAAGGTCACAAAGAGTACGACAATGCAGGTAGTTGTAAGCATCACAAGCCTCATGATCAAAGATAGTGTAAGAGAAATAAATTCGAGGACATACAGAAAAAGAGACAATCAAGGGACGATATTTGAAGTAAGCGAACCTTATATCATTTAGCGATTTTGTCTAAACTGAAAATTAAGTATATCACTTTATTTATTCTATTCTTTTGGTTAAAACAAAACTAAAATGAGAAAAACAAGCATAATACTTTTTGGTTAATTTTTTATTCTTCATTTTTTGAATGATATATTTTCTTGAGGAAGTGGTTGCAGTCTGGATGTTTATGATGTTCTGTATATTAGATAATAACATTTTTGTATATTTCCTGCTCTCAGCAATACTTGGAAAGCTAAATTTATGAACGGTTGATTTGTGTCAAATTTTGTATCTATGTTAGCGTTTATTCAGACGTACCTCCCGTGATTCACATGCTTACATATACATCACGCACACAAACACTTGCAGCACTATAACACACATTCATATCTCAATTCCTCATCTTTTGTCATAAAGTGCCTTACTTCGAAAATTCATGGCTTTGATCATAAGGTATAACATGTGTCATATTGCACATTAAATAATTGATTTTATCGCAAATGAGTATTTGTCTGCTTCATATTCTAATTGCTTTTCACTTCTTTCTGAAGTCAAATGATGGCACAATGTGGATACTGTGAGAAAATGGCACAATGTGGATATCATGGGAAGATGGTGATATGTGGATGACCTTAATTACCACGCTTTACAAACGTTAGACATTTTCTATCTTTAATTTAAAAATATGTTCATTCTTCACCTTTTGTCATGATGGACTTACTATGAATATTCACAGCTTTAATTGCAATCTAGATCTGTCTGTCTGTGTTTTTTATGTGATTCTGCTGCCGTAGCTGCTGCTGAACATAGGTTCCTTATACACAATTGGAATTTGTGTTTGTTGGATGGATGAATGATCCCGCAAACTGATTTACAAACGAAAATGTTATTTAACCTGTTTTTAATCACATTCTAATTGATATTATACATATTTCTATTTAGCGAGGTCAACTGAGGATACTGCAGGAAGATGGCACAATGTGGATACTACAAGAAGATGGCACAACGTGGATACTATGGGAAGATGATGTTATGTGGATTCCCTTTGGAACCAGGTAGCACATTGAAAATGGTAAGGTCTTTTATCTGTCTTTCTGGTTCATGTGAAAATCTATCAGATGAATGCTAATTTGCTGACAAGGAAAGTAATCTCTCCATTCATTCATTTTAAGTATGGCTAGGTTCACATAAACTTATCCTCCGGATCTCGACATCGTCTAAGAGTCAAATTTGGCTTAATTATTTTCTGAGCACTCAGCTAGTGGGATGATTGCGTTATGTTCAGTGTAACAGCCGTTAGGGCTACCACGTGTTGAATGCCTTCCGGGCGACGGTGTGTTCTCATACTGGGGAGGTGATTTGGCATGAGGCCTGGCGTATCACTTGATTCCTGCGCAAAAACTTCAGTGGGTCCGATTATGTAGACAAAATCTATAATGAAATTTGCGTGTCTGCATAATAATTTTTCTCTCCTTTTTGCTGAGTGTTCTATTGATGGTTGGTTAAAGGTTAGGTGGCTTTTAGACGCTCTGTTTGGTGAAAGTGGTGTAGAATATGTGGACTGATGCCACTATGAATTGAATAGGAGAGTAGGAAAAGGCTGGTGCCGTTACTTTTTCTCCTTTCGTTTGTAAATTATGTGTTTTCTGGTCCATAGATTCATGTGAACACTACTCTCTTTTGAAATTCTGAAATGCTTATTTTTATCCTGTTTTAAGAACTTTCTAATTGTTTTTCTTTTCTTCTATTTGCGAGGTCAACCAGGGACTCTACATTGTAATGTAGAGTCCCTCAGTCAACAGAGGATACTACAAGAAGATGGCACAACGTGGATACTATGGGAAGATGGTGTTATGTGGATTCCCTTGGGAACCAGTTAGCACATTGAAAATGGTAATTTCTTTTTATATTTCTTACTGGTTCATGTGAAAATCTATCAGATGAATGCCAATTTGCGGACAAGGAAAGTAATCTCTCCATTCATTCATTTTAAGTATGACTAGGTTCACATAAGCGTATCTTCCGGACCTCGACTCCGGCTTAGAATATGTGAACTGATGCCACTATGAATTGAATAGGAGAGTAGGAGAAGGCTGGTGCCGTTACTTTTGTTTGTGAATGATACATTTTCTGGTCCATAGATTCATGTGTTCATGTATTTTCAGGTATGTTAATCTAGTCACACACTCACACAATACACACCTACACTCACCGTCACATACATTCACATCACTATTATTCATCTTTTTGTCATGGAAAGCCTTACTATGAATATTCTTTGCTTTATTCACAATCCAGATCTGTCTGCCTGTGGATTTCTGTGGGTCTGCTCCCCTGTAGTACACTATATAGGTGTGTATTACACAGGTTCCTTACACACAATTGGATTTTTTGTTTATTTCAGCTTATTGGTTAACTATCCTTCTGCATCCCAATTTGAGTTGTAGACTCCTTACCGGCCAGGTGCTCTGAGTCGCGTATTTAGATTCAAGTTGGACATATAGGGGTAAAAGTTAATATATGTGGTGTGCTCTGCAGTTGGACAAAAGTAGGGAATCTTGGTTAAACTTGTTGTGGACGCTTCCACTAAGAATGAATATTGTGCTGGAACTAGTCAGAAATTATGGTTTATTTGATGGTTGTCTAGTTTCCTATCAATTATTCAGGAAGTGTCATATTTTAAGGTAGATTGAGCACGTGTAATAATGCATCATTGAATATATTGGCTTCATTGTAAGTTGGATGGATGAATGAGCTCACAAACGTATTTAATGAAAATGTTTATTTATCCTGTTTTAAGAACTTTCTAATTGTTTTCTCTTTTTTCTATTTGCGAGGTCAACCAGGGACTCTACATTATAATGTAGAGTCCCTCAGTCAACAGAGGATACTACGAGAAGATGGCACAACGTGGATATTATGGGAAGATGGTGTTATGTGGATTCCCTTTGGAACCAGGTAGCACATTGAAAATGGTAAGGTCTTTTATCTGTCTTTCTGGTTCATGTGAAAATCTATCAGATGAATGCTAATTTGCGGACAAGGAAAGTAATCTCTCCATTCATTCATTTTAAGCATGGCTAGGTTCACATAAACTTATCCTCCGGATCTCGACATCGTCTAAGAGTCAAATTTGGCTTGATTATTTTCTGAGCACTCAGCTAGTGGGATGATTGCGTTATGTTCAGTGTAACAGCCGTTAGGCTACCACGTGTTGAATGCCTTCCGGGCGACGGTGTGTTCTCATACTGGGGAGGTGATTTGGCATGAGGCCTGGCGTATCACTTGATTCCTGCGCAAAAACTTCAGTGGGTCCGATTATGTAGACAAAATCTATAATGAAATTTGCGTGTCTGCATAATAATTTTTCTCTCTTTTTGCTGAGTGTTCTATTGATGGTTGGTTAAAGGTTAGGTGGCTTTTAGACGCTCTGTTTGGTGAAAGTGGTGTAGAATATGTGGACTGATGCCACTATGAATTGAATAGGAGAGTAGGAAAAGGCTGGTGCCGTTACTTTTTCTCCTTCGTTTGTAAATTATGTGTTTTCTGGTCCATAGATTCATGTGAACACTACTCTCTTTTGAAATTCTGAAATGCTTATTTTTATCCTGTTTTAAGAACTTTCTAATTGTTTTCTTTTCTTCTATTTGCGAGGTCAACCAGGGACTCTACATTGTAATGTAGAGTCCCTCAGTCAACAGAGGATACTACAAGAAGATGGCACAACGTGGATACTATGGGAAGATGGTGTTATGTGGATTCCCTTGGGAACCAGTTAGCACATTGAAAATGGTAATTTCTTTTTATATTTCTTACTGGTTCATGTGAAAATCTATCAGATGAATGCCAATTTGCGGACAAGGAAAGTAATCTCTCCATTCATTCATTTTAAGTATGACTAGGTTCACATAAGCGTATCTTCCGGACCTCGACTCCGGCTTAGAATATGTGAACTGATGCCACTATGAATTGAATAGGAGAGTAGGAGAAGGCTGGTGCCGTTACTTTTGTTTGTGAATGATACATTTTCTGGTCCATAGATTCATGTGTTCATGTATTTTCAGGTATGTTAATCTAGTCACACACTCACACAATACACACCTACACTCACCGTCACATACATTCACATCACTATTATTCATCTTTTTGTCATGGAAAGCCTTACTATGAATATTCTTTGCTTTATTCACAATCCAGATCTGTCTGCCTGTGGATTTCTGTGGGTCTGCTCCCCCTGTAGTACACTATATAGGTGTGTATTACACAGGTTCCTTACACACAATTGGATTTTTTGTTTATTTCAGCTTATTGGTTAACTATCCTTCTGCATCCCAATTTGAGTTGTAGACTCCTTACCGGCCAGGTGCTCTGAGTCGCGTATTTAGATTCAAGTTGGACATATAGGGGTAAAAGTTAATATATGTGGTGTGCTCTGCAGTTGGACGAAAGTAGGGAATCTTGGTTAAACTTGTTGTGGACGCTTCCACTAAGAATGAATATTGTGCTGGAACTAGTCAGAAATTATGGTTTATTTGATGGTTGTCTAGTTTCCTATCAATTATTCAGGAAGTGTCATATTTTAAGGTAGATTGAGCACGTGTAATAATGCATCATTGAATATATTGGCTTCATTGTAAGTTGGATGGATGAATGAGCTCACAAACGTATTTAATGAAAATGTTTATTTATCCTGTTTTAAGAACTTTCTAATTGTTTTCTCTTTTTTCTATTTGCGAGGTCAACCAGGGACTCTACATTGTAATGTAGAGTCCCTCAGTCAACAGAGGATACTACGAGAAGATGGCACAACGTGGATACTATCGGAAGATGGTGTTATGTGGATTCCCTTTGGAACCAGGTAGCACATTGAAAATGGTAAGGTCTTTTATCTGTCTTTCTGGTTCATGTGAAAATCTATCAGATGAATGCTAATTTGCGGACAAGGAAAGTAATCTCTCCATTCATTCATTTTAAGCATGGCTAGGTTCACATAAACTTATCCTCCGGATCTCGACATCGTCTAAGAGTCAAATTTGGCTTGATTATTTTCTGAGCACTCAGCTAGTGGGATGATTGAGTTATGTTCAGTGTAACAGCCGTTAGGCTACCACGTGTTGAATGCCTTCCGGGCGACGGTGTGTTCTCATACTGGGGAGGTGATTTGGCATGAGGCCTGGCGTATCACTTGATTCCTGCGCAAAAACTTCAGTGGGTCCGATTATGTAGACAAAATCTATAATGAAATTTGCGTGTCTGCATAATAATTTTTCTCTCCTTTTTGCTGAGTGTTCTATTGATGGTTGGTTAAAGGTTAGGTGGCTTTTAGACGCTCTGTTTGGTGAAAGTGGTGTAGAATATGTGGACTGATGCCACTATGAATTGAATAGGAGAGTAGGAAAAGGCTGGTGCCGTTACTTTTTCTCCTTTCGTTTGTAAATAATGTGTTTTCTGGTCCATAGATTCATGTGAACACTACTCTCTTTTGAAATTCTGAAATGCTTATTTTTATCCTGTTTTAAGAACTTTCTACTTGTTTTTCTTTTCTTCTATTTGCGAGGTCAACCAGGGACTCTACATTGTAATGTAGAGTCCCTCAGTCAACAGAGGATACTACAAGAAGATGGCACAACGTGGATACTATGGGAAGATGGTGTTATGTGGATTCCCTTGGGAACCAGTTAGCACATTGAAAATGGTAATTTCTTTTTATATTTCTTACTGGTTCATGTGAAAATCTATCAGATGAATGCCAATTTGCGGACAAGGAAAGTAATCTCTCCATTCATTCATTTTAAGTATGACTAGGTTCACATAAGCGTATCTTCCGGACCTCGACTCCGGCTTAGAATATGTGAACTGATGCCACTATGAATTGAATAGGAGAGTAGGAGAAGGCTGGTGCCGTTACTTTTGTTTGTGAATGATACATTTTCTGGTCCATAGGTTCATGTGTTCATGTATTTTCAGGTATGTTAATCTAGTCACACACTCACACAATACACACCTACACTCACCGTCAGATACATTCACATCACCATTATTCATCTTTTTGTCATGGAAAGCCTTACTATGAATATTCTTTGCTTTATTCACAATCCAGATCTGTCTGCCTGTGGATTTCTGTGGGTCTGCTCCCCCTGTAGTACACTATATAGGTGTGTATTACACAGGTTCCTTACACACAATTGGATTTTTTGTTTATTTCAGCTTATTGGTTAACTATCCTTCTGCATCCCAATTTGAGTTGTAGGCTCCTTACCGGCCAGGTGCTCTGAGTCGCGTATTTAGATTCAAGTTGGACATATAGGGGTAAAAGTTAATATATGTGGTGTGCTCTGCAGTTGGACGAAAGTAGGGAATCTTGGTTAAACTTGTTGTGGACGCTTCCACTAAGAATGAATATTGTGCTGGAACTAGTCAGAAATTATGGTTTATTTGATGGTTGTCTAGTTTCCTATCAATTATTCAGGAAGTGTCATATTTTAAGGTAGATTGAGCACGTGTAATAATGCATCATTGAATATATTGGCTTCATTGTAAGTTGGATGGATGAATGAGCTCACAAACGTATTTAATGAAAATGTTTATTTATCCTGTTTTAAGAACTTTCTAATTGTTTTCTCTTTTTTCTATTTGCGAGGTCAACCAGGGACTCTACATTGTAATGTAGAGTCACTCAGTCAACAGAGGATACTACGAGAAGATGGCACAGCGTGGATTTTATGTGAAGATTGATTAACCAGTCATCGCAAGAAGTTTTAAACAATGAAATGTCCAGTTAGGCAAATTCTACTGCAAACATACTATTTACTTGATTTATATGGATTTTTTAACTCTTTAAACGTGATAATTTGATCTGTACTTTTGTATATAAGAGGATGTGAAGGTCAGTCCTAATACATCATTTATTGTTAAGATTTTTGTCAAAGTGTTTTTTTTTTCAAGTTTAGCAGACTGGCACAATGAATGACTTTATAGAACAAAGTGAGAAATGGAGACTACATTGATCTAAATTTGAACAACTCGTGTTCTTTTTATTTGCTTTTTTCTATTCAATATGGCATCAATGTAATATATTTGTTTAATTAACACTGTATTAACAATGTAAAATCTTTTTTGGTTTTATTTACTTTTTTCTATTTAATATTGTATCAACATAAATAAAAGTATTTACTGAATTTAAAAGCATTTGTCCTATATATTTTTGTCACTGGCAGTAGTATCGGCCCTTTAATGGTAAAATTGTAATAAGTTTTATTCAGAAAAAATAACCCAAAATTACCTTGAATGTGGTCACATTCTGTGACAGTTTTTGGAATAAGTTTACCATCACGGGTCCATTTCTATAGCTTGTATTTTTATAAATGAATACATAGGAAAATGAGTAATACCTGTAAGAGTCGATTTCTCCCAGGACACTGGACGTGTATCATACAGACCTTTCCAATAAAAGGCACAGAATGCATGTTACCTTAACACAAAACATTATACGTGAGTCATCCCTGATGGATGTTAGGATTTTTAAAAGATTTTTAACAGCTATTAATCTTTATATTACACTGTTAACCTGTTGTTAAGTTATAACATTTTTCAATGAATGTGAACAACTTTAAATTTTAGACGTAAGCTTCGGCAATTCTATAGTACGTCATCTGCATTTGAGATGTATACAAATGAATTTTAGCAGTTGTTAGCAGTTATTAAAGAAAGCGTTGTTTTCCATATTTTGTGATTATTTACATGTGCTTTATTTCTCATACGTTTATAATTTAATAAGTCACTGTCATTGTTTGACAATTGGGTTTGCATCCTTTATAAATCGCGCTTTTTGGATGGTTTCCTCAAACCAAACCGTACTACGGTTTGGTATTTGGTTGAAACTTTATTTCAATTTAATATTCACATACAAAGCATGCACACATACAAGCATGTATAATGATATCTATTAAAATATTATACTTTGGAATCGAAAACAAGGATGACTTATATAAATACCTTTCCATATGAAAAAGCTATGAAAACACATGATCGGAAGTTTATATTCATTAATTTCTGAATATGAAGATAACGTAAGATGTTTGAAATCGGGCTGTTTGAAAACAATACTGACCACTGATTGTGTCATATGATATTTAACAAAATGTTTAAGCGGAGAATATCTCTCAATGAAGATCAAATTTATATACGTTTATACAGATATTAAGATTATTCCAGAATTATACGATAGACTACACAATGCCGTAATGTATTTGCATTCATTACTGCGTTTAAATCTTTACAATGCAAATTCGGGTATTAAGAGATTATACTTTTAAACATGTTCAGTTCACAATTTCCTGCATGTATAGACCAGAATACCTCTAGAATGAGATGGTGTATCATATCTAAATATTTGATTATAGTCGTGTAATTTGAAAACAAAATCCATCAAGGAAAATAACATTTATCAAACATACGTACATAACAAAAGTTATGTGTGAAATGTAAACAAAATCTAGATGATTAAATTAGCGTTGTACACGTGAAAGTTTGCGCATTGGTTGACATTCATGCTGTATCATAGAACATTGCTTAGCTGACGAACTCTTAATTTCTTCTACTCTTCGATTGGCTTTAATAAGGAAATGTAAATAGCTAAGTGTACAGAAATCATCGAAAAACACTATTAACACTATTTATTTAGTAGAATTACGCTGGCTTCGCAAATATCTAAGATATTGATTGATATTTCTTCCCGTCATTTCATTTTTCCAAGACTATGCAAGTCTACAAAGCTAATTCAACCAAAACTGTAAACTATTCTTTTAATTATATTTTTTCTAGATAGACTGCAAATGCTATGTTCTGAACTTAATTACAGTCAGTTCATATATTTAGATCCCATTACCTCCAGTACTTCGATTTAACATTAATATAATTCATATGTACATCTAGAAAAGACACACACGCAAACAAAAAGAGTAATTATCAAAAACGTAATCTTTGGAAAATAGCAATAAAACTGGAAACATATTTAATTATGTGATAACATCATAGTTTGATAGTGCCAAAATAAACGTCCAGAGCACTAACCACTGGATCACGGCCGCGGCCTACATCCCAGGTTTACCAATTGTATTTTTACCAATTGCATTAATCTCTTGATATAAACAAACATTGAAAATCAATGAAAGAAAATTATTAAGAAGACGACTTGTTTTAGTTTAATTGATCATTTCGTTTTGAGCATCAACCAATTTCGTTCGCATCTTCTAATCTAATCGCGTATATATAATTTTTATTTTCAATTTTATATATGAATATTCTTACATGGCAACAAAATCTTTATAAAACTTTCGTGTGAGTAATACGAAACGGTCCTAAACCAATGTATTATTTTAATTCCTTTGTAATGATGCAATTTCCGATACTTAATGCTGTATACTGCATGAGGTAATGAGACTGGTGTTTCCTAGTTGGATATAATTTAAGTTTACTTTGTTTATGATATAACGAGATTTACAGAGACTCAATTTTATACGTCCTATAATAATCTTTATTGTTGAAATTGATTGAATAATATAACAGGAAAATGATGTGACAAAAGGCCGGAGATTTCGTTAAATTCCTGCAAGAAGTGTGGGCACCTTAGAACAAAAACCGGAAATGAAAATTAAATGCCTCATCATACAGGAACTTTAACTAGTAGAATTTAACTAAATAATCATAGCGATTTTGTCACGTGTAATGATATAGATATTGTTACAGTCCAGGGGAGGCCCTCTCTGTGATTGATTTAAGCTGGATATGATACTACTCTACACAGCCTCAGACCTAAACTAACTCTCTCAATCATTTGGTAGCTGGCTATTTATTCCGCTTCAATGCAGTCAACTTTTATAATACTAGTGCCAGAAAAATGTCTGACATAAATACAGACAGACGGACTGACGGACAAACTGACAGATAAGCAAATCGACGCACGGATACCACAAGTGTTGGATAATAAGCACAAAATATGTTGATTTTTAAATCCTACGTGGTTCATTTAATGATAAATTCATTACATACCTATAAACATGGTTTTACACCTAACTGCAAAAATATACTCAGCCGAAAAAGAAAGTACCCATCGTACATTTCCACATATTTATATTGGATTAGCGTGAATTCTGATTATTTTTTCGGTCTGTATTGAAGAATCATTCTTTGCTGAAGTGCTGTGAAAAATTGAAGTGTCTGCGATAATTCTTTTGTTGAAAAAAAATCGACTAAAATCACATAGGGTAAATTTAAAAATTCCCACTTAATTTTGTAAGACACAACTGCATTTCATGATTAGCTTAAATTGATTTTGAGACGTATCAACCAGCAAAAGAGACTGAAAATTTAATAAAAATGCGTCAGTATCGCATATGTCCACCATTTTGTGCAATGCACGTTGTTATACGGCGGCGCATGCTGTTGACGTAACGCTGTATAAACGGCATTGGTAAATTGGCCCACTCAGCGTGTAAGGCCGTTGCCAGGTCATTTACAGTATGAATTTGACGATTTCGTTGAACACGGCGCCCTAACTCGTCCCAAATGTGTTCGATTGGATTAAGTCAAAAATTGTCTTGTTGCGGCGGCTGTATGTGGGCGTGACATTCGGACTATGCAAGCCAATAAACGGTAGAACTTCCACAGCAAGGACGACATTAATGTAACTCTGCGCATTAATGTTTCCATTGAGAACAATTAATCTGGTCTTGTGCCCGCCCATTATACCACCCCACACTAATACTGAACCTCCTCCGAAACGGTCTCGCTCAATGACACAGGCATCAGCAAAACGCTCTACCTGCCGGCGGTAAACTCTTTCACGTCCGTCAGCATGACTAAGATTGAACCGACTTTCGTCGGAAAACAAAATTAAGTTCCAGTCAGCACGCCGGGTGAGAATTTGACCGAAGTATGGTCGATACGCACGAATAGGCTGAATGTTCTGTCTCAAACGATTTCTTACAGTCTGTTGATGGATGCCATACTGCCGCCCGGTTGCTGCTGCAGTCAGACGCCTGTTACGAAGCTGCTGCAAGACAATATGACGATCATCTGCAGCAGAGGTAACACGTGGTCTACCACTTCGAGGACGATCAGAAACTATTCCTGCGACAAGGAATCGTCTCCGTAAACGTTCGATAGTCTTACGAGTACAACCAAAGTGTCGGGATACAGCGGATGCAGACATGCCACCATTTAGCATCCCAACAGCTTGGTTTCGTTCGTCATTATTTAGCCTTGGCATTTTCTTCCACTTGTTTTAAACACAATTTTATTGAGTTGTGATGGATTGTGAGAAAATCTGTGATGTCCAATATTGACATCGGATATGGATATGTCCCGCACGAGGCGCACGTGCAAAATGACATAAGTGGCTTTTCAGCTGGAGCGCGTGTTTCACTGACGATAAAATTCGGTCAATACATAAACAAACGATTATCGGTACATTACACAATTGCAAAGTTTGTGTAAACACGTGAATATAAAAGTTACAAGAAATTATAAAATGGGTACTTTCTTTTTTGGCTCAGTATATATCGCACCTGTGAGCAATAACAATTAGGCTAGTAAGCAAATGTATCACTTTCCTATCAAGTAGGTTTAAATAACATAGAATTTTAATAATACAACTTAAAAATCTAAGACACTCTGTTGTAAACATAAAATATCCTCGTTTGTTAAATGAAAAACAAAGTTCAGAACATATAACCAATAATAAATGCTAGTAACATATATTGGAAGAATTCAAAGTTATGGAGCTCCATAGTATTTAATACGTTTCTAAAATACTATGACATAAACAATGCTTATGTCCGACACAACTGCAAAGTAGACACTGTTTAGCCTAATAAATGGATATAACATAAGGGTCTACCTCAAAAATGTGTCAGCCACACTGGACTTGTAACAAATATCTCAGTGATCGATCACGAAATCGTATGACACAACTGAAAGTTTAGTCGGGTAAGAAGTTTAAGCTATATGCAAGTGTCTGCGGGTAAACACTGGATTAATACTCAGGATGTTACAATGTTACTTATATACTTATAAATAAGGCTTAAATTATAATTAAGTTTGTTTGTCCTTAATGGACCGACCGTAAAAAAACCGCCGACTCAAAAAATGTTTTGCCAAAATCTAAAGCATATTTTTTTTTTATTTTCATAAGTTTCGCCAATAAGGTATTTCTGTGCTTTATCTCACTTTAGATTAAAAAATGAAATATTTTTCCGACCGACAGACCCTCTTAAAATCTAGAGTCGGAATAAGCCAAACAAAATATAGTTTTTATTTCAGCCTAACATCAAACTTCTAAAATATCTGAGTAATAAATTGTATTCATTTATAATGCTCTGTCAGCTTAACAACATTTTATATTTCAAGCGGAGGTACCTCTGTGATTGAATGTTTACAATCCCTGACTAGTGATCACTAGCTACTTTTCGCAATAAATTCGAATCCCACCCGAGACCAAACAAATTTCATATGTGAGGCATTGTCCAGCTAGATTACGGAAAGTCGGTATTTTTGCCCAATCTACCTAATCTGCAAATTCTTATACCGTGTTTCAAAAAAGAATGAAATAAGTCGCTACAAAAAACGAAATTTAACAAAATAATGACTATTCAGTCTCTTTGTATAGATAATATGCTAACAGTAAAACTTCAACATTAAGACCATAATTAATTATCTATTGCACGAGGTAGTCCTAATGTTGAAGTTCTATAGACCTAAGTGAGGTTTTGCTGTTGTTAATATAATATGATAAATAACCATTTAACAAGGATAGTGAATGTTACGGTGCAAGTGCGATATTATGCTCGCCTACCTTGCGTTCAGATGGTTGATGCTGCATAATAATCCAGTTGTATGAATAAAAACACATTATTCCGGCACAATTATGTAGAAACGCGCATATCAACTCCAAAGCATGACGGATACAAACACATATTAAGTAGGGGTGTAAAAGCGTCTTAAATGGATCAATATTATATAAATATTTATACATGAAATTCATATGCAGTTTCAAATGATCTCTTATACAACTGTTTGAATGCTTTTTGTAAATTGAACTATCTGCCAGAAGAGATTCACCCTCTCATTTGATGAAGCGTTTAAACTTATTGAAGCATAAGTGTATAATCGGCTTCGCCTGCCACAGTTCTCCAACAAAAACATAAGTCCGATGCACTCAGACGCTTTCAAATTGACATAGTTACACCCCGTTCGTATTGTATCATTACCGAATTCGAAACAAAGTGCTAGAATGAAGTCAGCGATCTTATCATTTAAAATTGAAATAGCGTTTACTTGATGAGCAAATTAATTGTGACACTATTTGATATATATATATATATATCGATTGGACGTACTGCAGGATTCATATACACTACCTTATACTCAGATAAGTAAATTGTCACTAATTGGAACAACGTGGAGGAACATCAAACTTCAACATTTAATGAGTGAAAGAGTGAAGAGTTTATAGAGAGTGATTTTGTTAATATTGTCATTATATTTTTGTTTTCATATTTATTTCATTCATTTTATGCAAAATTTATCTTTTTTTTTCTTTGTAAATAAACTTGTTAATTTTTTCAAGAGTATTGTTAATACTCTTGGTTAAATGTTGTTTTCCTTTTTTCAACCGTCTTGTTACAACTTACCTATCCTATTTTTTGAGTCAAGTAACCAATCAACAGTTATTGTTCACATTTCACTAAGTTTTAGCTTGTTAATTGTTGAAAGTCATGTCAATTATGAAGTGGGTAAGTATGACATGTTTATTGTGCGCTGGTCGTAACAAAGACACATTTGGATATTTATCAGAAAAATACACTATACACTATGGTCAATTAAAATACCTGTATTGTATTTGAACAATATTCTCGCAATCTTTTCTTTGTAATTTATAAACAATTACGGCGGAATGAAGGAAATTGGAAAAAGCTCTTTTTTGTAACAGATACATATTACAAAGGTTTATTAAAAATCTAAGCGGGGAAAAACGTTTTTTCCGTAAACAATGTTTACAAGTAGTAACTGACACTATCATTGATCAATATTTTTACACAAAAATAATCCACCACTTCACTTTTAAACAATAAAAACATTAATAATGTTGGAATTGTTTGTGCTCATAATAAGCTTTTCAGTTCTATGACAATATAAAACCCCTGAAATATTACGTAGAGTTTCACGTTTGCACTTGATAAGTTCCAGTGGTTTAAGATTTTGATCCAATTTCATCACCGATTCTTTAATTAAGCCAAAAACGAAAATGTAACCATTCTTTTTGTCAAAACTTATTCCCCTTGGCACAGATATTTCAGCAATAAATTTACCTAAAACATCTCCTTTAAAGTTTAATGAAACTACAGTCTTGTTGCCTATATCTGATACGTACATTGTTTGCATTGATTCGTCCAGTGTGATATAGACTGGGTCAGCGAACAAGCGCTTGCCTTCAGCATCTTTGTCAACAATAAGCTCTACGTTACCATGATGGTCCATAACATGAACGCTTGGCGTATCAGTTAAATTCTGTCCATCGTATTTACATGTTGCCACGATCCTGTCTCTGTCGGCACACACCCCGTAATATTCGTTTTGAGCTTTCACGGGAAACCACGGGTGTATTTGGTTTCTATTTTTGATTTTAAACTTCTGCATCAACCTGACAAACGGAAATGTGACGACAAAGAAAGTACTATCTATCGCCGCTATATCCCAAGGTTGAAATAAACTGTCATGTCTGGTAACCACAGAAAAATCGCGATCCAGTAATTTAATACATTTATTGCCGTAATCAGCGATGAAAAAATGTCCTGGTAGACATGAATGTTTTATTCCGTGAATCTGATTTACTTCCGGTGTATCTTTCTTGTAATTTAAGCAGTATTCGTGCATGTATAATTCTCTGACGGGAATATTTTGTATATCGTTGTCGTCTTTGACTTCATCATCGTGACCGGCGTCCTCTTCAGCATCTAGAGACATGTTATGTTGATGTGAATATACTGTCAGTTCTGATCCTTTAAAAGTGTCGCTTTTATTCCATTAGATACTTCAGAACATTACTGGTGTACAGAATCGTCACTCACCTTCATACACAAGTTATTCGACGCCACTGTTTTTATAATATAATTTCGAAGCTGAAATTATATAACAGGCATATACGTACTTAGAATCCAGCGATAAAGAGGCTCAAAATGCATGTATTGATTAGTAAGGTTTTCAAAAATAAAAATTTGTTGTGGTCTAGTTTTATTTGAAAATCGTACAATTATCATCAATCAGAAAATGAGTTGTATTTTACAAATACATGTACATATGGAACTGACAACATAATTAACAAATAAAATATGGGTATATGTGATGATTTTATTTAAATCATAATTGGTCATTGTTGAGTCTGGACTCTGAAAACGACCACTCTGATTTACGATTGGTCATTGTTGAGCCTGGATTCTGAAAACAACCAATCAGATTAAAGACCTCAAAACCTTTAATAAAGGCTCTGTTTTTAATTACTCATAGAGTCAGAAAACAAACAATAGGTTTTAGGAAACATATACTTCATCTTTTAAAGCAAATTTACGGTTATCAAAATACATGGAAAATGCAAAAATCAATAAATACAATAAATTTCGTACCTAAACGACTCACAAGCTTGTCACAACAGTCAGGCAAAATCCATAATAACAATGATTTGTTTATTTGAAAACTATGTAATTCCCCTCGATACATCAATAGGTTATAAACTAACTCTTAACAATACTTGATCAAGCATATCTCACAGAAAGACCTGCCTTGCTTTCAAACCCAATTTTATAGGTATTTAACTATTTATAACAGTTTTAAAAAATGAAAATTGTTGCCGTTAAGTGGTTTCACAAAAGCAGTAATTGTAAGCAAACAAAGTCGTCCAATACTTAATTTATGTATTAATCCATCTCCACAGTGGCAGTTTCTTAATGGGCTTATTTTAAATGTTTATTTAATTTAGAAACATTTACGAACGTGTGGAAAATAAACAGAATCGGATCAATGAAAAAGTACATTTGTATGAGATGTTTATAGTGAAGCTCTTTAATTTATTGATAAAGTGTGCGGTGTGGTATGTTTGCGTTATCTATATAATATATTGATAGATAACTGTTTTTTTTGTTATTTTCTTCGATTTCTTGCAGGTGTTGTGTGAAATATATCACGTTTCCACGTTAATTAGAAATGCATATATCATAATATATGTACAATAAAAACTCTTAATAAAACAGGAATTATCTCCCCTGACGATGCATATCACGTGATCAAATAAATATCGCGTGACGATGGAGATTTAGATACTATGACGGCGAGAGAGATCTTTTAAATTCGCATTAATAAGCAAACATAACTTGTGGTTACTGATAATACATTGATTTCATTCTTTATTATAATTTGAAAAAACTGAATGATACCGATTTTCAGATTTTTATCATAAATCTTTACACTAGCCTGGTTAAAAATGCATCATTTAAACATCCGTGAAAGCCGTTTTCTTTGTTTTTGGAAATCTCACAGAGGTAAACACTAATACTTGATTTCCGCAAACTTCTCCAAAACATTTAGAATCCGTGTATCGACAGAACTTTATTTTCATATATATTTTTGTTTAGTACAGAGATATAAAGTATAGTTCAAATGAAAATGTCGGCAAGAATACCATTGACTGAAACCGAAGTCTTGTGTCCGACAGAAAAGTTGCGTCGGTCCGTGGTTTACCAAAATCTGGAATTATTTTTACGCCCGACGATTACTTTATGATGTAGTCTTAGAAATGATTATAAATTTTGATTAATTGATAAATTAAATCCAGTGTGATATATACGTTCAATATATTGGTGAATAATCTTTATAACGTGTTACACATGAAGGTGTTGTCACATAAAACTGTATTGAACAAAAAAGAAACTTCCGATTCGTATGCATGATTAGTGGTGTGTTAAAATTCATAGTGCTCACCAACACAAACGCCCCGGCCCTTAACTAGTACGACTCACATAAATTATACGGAGCTATTTTCTCATTCTTATCGTGCATGTATCTCCCATCTCTCTTACTATATCTGGTTTTGTTTCCTGACTCTGGGATCTGAATTCTAATAATGTTAACTTTACATTTACCCTTTTCAGTTCAGTGTGACGTTGAATTTACTGGTTGATAAAAACGACGATTGTACATAGGTAATATATATCCTTAATATTGTCTTTTCTGGTAAATTCCACGTCGCTCCGACAAAAATTCATGAAATTCCGGTCCGGATTACCGTCTTAGATAATTACCTAAAACATCTCTTCTTCGGTGAAATTTTGTATAATAATTCTTAATGCCGAAAAATCGTACTGACATGACAAAGTCGTTTCATTGAATTCAACTTTTAATATTGTGCCGTTTTAGCGAAATTAAGCCATTTCGTGTTTAACATCCGAATCCGTTAAGGGTTCTGCCTTGTCTCTTCAGAGCATAGACCACATCCATGGCAGTGACGGTCTTCCTCTTGGCGTGCTCGATGTAGGTGACGGCATCACGGATGACGAGTAGATGATATCACTGATGGAGAGTAGATTTCTTGTATAACTGTTTTTACGAATTGTCCGAATAGTGTAATTGCGTGAATTACGTACAAATGTCGAAAATTACGTACAAATATCTAAATTACATGTAGTTGATAAAAATGGTGAATTTCTCGAAAATTCACAATCACCGGCAGCTATCGTATTATTTTGCGATGTCGGGCATTGTTAGCGATCTTGTACATTGCTGGGGATAGGCGGGGATTTTAGTTGTAACATGTACGTAAATATGCGCCCAGTTGTAGCCGTAAATGGACATTTGCCCAGTACGATGTCATAAATAACGATGTCCGAATGTTAGGTTTTACTTATAGGTACACTTAGTACACTTTAGTACTATTCTGTAATTGTATTTTTGGGGTGGAATGGAATTTACATGACTGATAGACAGCAGAAGTAAAAGTCTCTTAAGAGATTTGTCACCCTACAAAAGTTTATTGTAATGATGACATCATTTTGTATGATATACATATACTGTATTTGTCTGTCAGCCTTTAAGTTTGTAAACACTGTAATATTCAATTAGACAGTTTATATTCATATTCATGTATTTAAATCGATTCTTGGTTCTTAATTTGGTAAATACAGTTTTGAACTTAACAAGATCTGATATCTTTAAAAGAACAATTACAATATTGTCAAAATTTGTCATGCTCTATCTATCTTGAACTTAATGGATATATTTTTCTGTTTTCGTCTTGTTTGTTCATAGATCATTTTTTATCATAGCAAATGTCATGTGTATGTGTTAAAAGTAATTCTGAATAAACTTTGTAAACATTGCAGTATATGTATCATTAAGTGTGCACCACAGCGTACTACAGTGTCGTTATAGATCCCACAGGAGCTTGAGTCAAACTCTGATCTTCAGTGCTTCTTAGAGTGATATCGTGAAATATAAAGATTGGTGACAGAAACCTGTGGTTGTTCCAAAATATTGAAATACATTGTACTTCATAGTC